>VZRH01002704.1:17835-32697 GCA_013397555.1 Urocynchramus pylzowi | reverse complement strand
AAAAAAAAAAAAAAAGAAATTATGTCACAAACAGATAATTGCTATTGATTTACTGGTGCAGATTGTGTTGTCTGGATATTTAACTACTCTATCACAGCTACTGGCATCCCTTGCTTGAGGCATGTGAGACGCATGGCTTCCCCTGGGTATCTCCTCCATTTATTTCAAATTTTGTGTTGATTCTGGCAGGTACTGTGCATAAAATCTACACTATATATATACACACTTCTCTTCTGAAAGAGCACGATCTTGACCAAAGAACCATTTTGTCTTTCTACCTTTCTATCTGGTTAGCCTCTTTTCCAATGTGAAGGGCAAAGAAGAGCAAGAAGATGTATGAGAGAATCACAGTACAACTGAGGTAGGAAGATACCTTTGGAGACTGTCTAATCCAACTCCTGATTGTACAGGATCACTTACAGCAGCTTGTTCAGGACACTATTTAGATAGGGCTTAAGTATCTCCAAAACAGGAGAGCAAATCTCTCTGGGAAACCTGTTCCAGTATCTGACCACTTTCAATTTACAAAAGTATTCTTCTTATGTTGAAATGCCATTTCCTGTGTCCTAGAATGTGCTCATTGACCCTTGTCCTCTCACTCGGCACCACTGAGATGAGCCTGGCTCCACCCACCTTGCACCCTCCCTTCAGGTATTTATGTACATTCATAAGATTTCCCCTGAGCCTTTCTTCTCCAGGCTGAGCAGTCCCAGCTCTCTCAGCCTTTGCTCACAGGATGGATACTACATCATATCCTTCATGAGGATCTGAATCATCCTTGTGGCCCTTTGCTGGACTCTCTTCAGTACATGGATGTCTCTCTTGCACTGAGGAGCCCAGAACTGGACCCAGGACTGCAGATGTGTCTCACCTATGCTGAGTATAGAAGGGATCACCTCCTTTGACCTGCTGGTGATGAATTCCTGCTGGGATAATGCTTAAGATGCTGGTAGTCTTCTTTGTCTCAAGGGCACATTGCTGGTTGATAATCCCCTTAAGTGACCACCAGGACTCAATGAGGAGTCCTAGGCATCCTGTCAGCCCCAGACCCAGACAGCTGAGTACTCCTTCAGGAGCTCAGTCTGTGTTAAGGTGCCCAATAAATCAAGGTGGTGATGGGGATCATGCCCTGGGTATCACTACTGCCAGGCATCATTTCTGGTCCTGTTTCCTGAGCCCTTCTGCACAAGGGAGGGCCCAAAGTGCAGTGCCTGTTGGCTGCTTCTGTCAGCTGCCCTGTCAAGTAGGGGGAACAAAGGATTCTTGAAGAAGGTAAAACTGTCTAGAGATTTCCATAGGACCCTTGTGGATTGCACTGCAGGAATAATATTCGTGCCACAGGATTTAAAGCAAAGTAGCTGCACTAAGACACACTACGAGACCTGTGAACTTGCAGTCGAGTCAGTTCATCAAAGCCAGAAAAAAAAAAAAAGAAGAAACAGGGTGAAAGAACATGACAAGAATAAGGTCAAGAAATAGCAGTTTGCAGGTGAGGTTTGGAAGGGGTTAATTACTATGCTTCAAAGCAAGGCAGTTGCAAGCCCCAGTTTTGGTAGAGAACAAAGCTCCTGTACAAATAAACAAGTGCTGACATTAGTGAATGAAGAGAGTGATTGTAAAAAAAAAAAAAAACCAAGAACAAAATACAAAACCAAAAAACAAAGCAAACAAACCCTTAAACAAATTCCCAACAGCATCATTCTCACTAGGAATGGGGCAAGAATTCCTCTTTCTCTTTCAAGGCACTTCTGTACAACATCTGGACAAGCAATCACATATACCCCTAACGATAATCCAAAGACTGGCACAAAAGCAGCAAGAAAAGAGAAGTCGTAAATGGCAGATCTGAAAGATGCTTTTAGCATCCAACAGAGTAGTTTTTCCCACAAACCACTTGCCAACATCCTGACACATAAACACCTCTATATTTATACAGTATGTGATTTATATCTTGCCAATTGCAATATACGTCTCTTTAGGGATGGCTCCTATCCATACTGGCACCAGCAAACAGCTCACAATATTTCTGCTTTTCAGAGATTAAAAAGAAAATAACTATGTGGTGTGTCAAAGACAGGTAACAGAAGCTGGAAATATATCAACAGAAGCCTTTTAGCACTAAAATACTAACAAGGTACCTGATATGCAGATTGTTCTGAAATTCATAACTTTTGAAGATAAAGCATGCAATTAGAAGGGTTTTCTTCTCTTTATGTGATGATTTATAACAGTACTATCTCTAAGAAGACATTGTGCAAATACCTTTCCTTCTTAAAGGATTTTATAGCTTAAACACTGTGCAAATAATACAGAATAGACACTGGTGAACACACCTGTCTCCTCCACCAGGTTAGTGAACCAAGTGCAGAATGGCACATTCTGTGTGACAAGGCAGAGGCAGTTTGTGCCCACCATTATGTCACTGCGGTGTCTTGAGGACAGAGCCTCATACACATGTTAAAAAAGGAAATTTTACCACCAGAAATGGTCAAGATTTTTCTTGCTTGGAAATGTCACCTCATGAAAATTGAACCTATTTTAAGGAAACGTCTTTGGGAGTGTCCTGACTCGGGGCAGAGGTTTGAAAGTGCTGGAAGAAATAATTTTAATTGATTAAATTAAATCTCACCATCTCTTTGTGAATAGTAATCCAAAAGAAAACACATGTAGAAATTGGAGTTGCTCAGCAATGCAGCCTGGGTTTCTCTCCAATGCTATTTAGAGTGACGTGCCCCACATTATTTAAGCACAGTCCTTCCTTCTGAAGCTGGGCCACTCTCCAGCAGGAATACAAGTGTCACGGTAGTGGGTGGGAATACTAGCAAGCAGACTAACAGTTCTTGCTCTAAGTGCTCTGGATATGTATTCTGCTTTCTAAAGATACTCTCTACAGATACGGTTGATTCTGATAGTTTGCAAAAACTGTGGGCTAGTTTCACACTTTCCCTCTCCTGTGTAGAAAACAACCAGCACCAAGAACATGACAAGATTCGTGCAAAGAAACCCCAAACACAGTATACCCCTGTGCCTTTGTGGTTATGAGCCATAATGAGGGATGGATTTTTGCCTGTTTAATATTAATCATTCCTTACAAAACCAGATGAATACCCTTTATCATCACAGTTTATAGTAAGGAAACTAAGCAGAGAGATCTAAGCAGTGTTTGTTGCTGAAGAGAGGACTGATTTAGGGCAAATATTGCACTTCAGGAAAGCTTAGGGCTTGATGGACCCTTTGTCTGATGTTCAGCAATGGTGCCAGCACTTAGCCCATACTTCTCTTTGTGGCTTCCATCTACCAAGGGGACACTGAAAGCAATGTCAACTTCAGCTTGACCTGGCATGACGAATATCCACCAGATAGATTTTATGTTAAGACACCAGTCTTAAAACTGCCAGAGTTGAGAAGCTGACATGTTTCCTTCAGCCATCCCTGTTCCACATGTGCTAACTCCTAGTGAAGGAAAAGCATAATGTTAGAAGGGATGTTACTGGTTTAAATGCCTCAACAAGAAATCTATTGCCAGTGCCCTCGTCTGTCAAATCCCATTTCTTTATCTCTACGTGATCAAGGACTACTTTACCTTTTCCAGGGCTGCTGAGACACAAAAAAAAAACCAAAAAAATAAACAAAACAAAAAGCAAAACTAATATCACCACTTACGAAATGTAATAATGTAAATCAAAGCCAAGAAATGCCCTTTCAAAACTCAGTTTCCTGAAGTTTGAAAGGTAAAAAAAAAAAAACAAAAATAGACTCAGATATCCTGAACAGAGCAAAATAAATCAGGTACTCAAAAACTTTCCCAAACACAGAAGAAATTTTTGCTCAAGTAAAACTTTGTGAGCTGGCCCCAATCGGCACTGTGTTTCTGGCACAGGTAGATATAACAAAGAATCTCAACTTTCCACTTTTGTGGGCCACTAGGAGAAAAAGGGACTTAGCCAAACATTTTGGCACTATTACTTACCATTACTTAATATAATTACATCATTACTTAATATAACTTATAAGGTCCATTTTCCATGACCTCTCTAAAGATCTTCTGGATATTATTTCTGTAATGCTACCAGATTTATCTAACCTGCTGATTGTCATCAAGAGAAAATATACTCTGCAGCCAACACATGTATGTCAAAATTAGCAGAAAGTTTTCTCCCCTCACACATTAGAAAATGTTTTATTGACAGTTAACAAAAAAAATGTGATTTGAACCAAATATTTTCTGCATCTGTGTTCAGTAACACTTGTATTTGATGGATTTTAATTTGAATGGAAAAAAAAAAGATGCTTGTATGTTCATATATGTTAAATACATGTGAAATATATTTATGGATACAAAGTTCTTGTAATAAAAACTAGAAATATGTTCTGGACCCTTGTCCAATAATATTGTAGCCAGAACCTGAAGATGCAAAGAGGTCAAATGTAAAAATAACTGTGGACGAGAAAAACAAAAATCATATGCATTATAAAAACTATTAATAAATAGATTACAGATGATTATGCACATGCCAAAAACTTACACTCCCAATTTCAGACTTCTGTGTTAAAATAAACATTGTATCTAGTAGCCTTTTCATATAGCATTTGCATTCCACATGTAAATACAGTCTGATTGTTTGTCAGTTGTGCGTCACAAATTTTGTTTAATGTTGTCCTCTAACATAAATCTCCTTGATATATTTGTAACAGAATGAAGAAACAATCCCATTGTACATACACACACACATACATAAATATATATATCATGCATGTTCTATTTCTATTCCTCTTTCCTGCTGAACTTGTTTGGATCTCATCTGGCAGTGCTGATCTGCACTGTTCACACAGACAAAGAAACTGCAGATGCTGTAAACAGACAGTGAGATTGTTCTAGACTTCAGCTCTACAAATATTTGGGTTCAGGACTGTAGATTTGTAGAATCACAAACACAGCACAAAAGTAATAAAAACTGAGCACTTTATCAAAGGCCAAAAGCAATTTCCCAGTACTAAAGTACCAGCTCTGCCAGCTCTGCAGGGATAGAGACAAAAATGGGAGAAGATTCCTATTTCCAGTGGCCGTTTCTGGATGAGCTGGGTTGGTATGATGCTTCTGGAGTTAATTATTTTCAGAACTGTGTCTCGGAGCACTACACAGATGTGAGTCCCATGCCACTCTGTGTACACTGTGGGTGCCAAATTTAGATCTTTCCTAAGTGGCAGAACAAGAATATCTCCCTATTTCTACGTTTCTGGCCTAGTTGAAATAGAAGGATTTTGCATTTGAGTCGTGCTGTGTTCACACCCCGATCTCTAATCAAAAGTCGAAACGTAAAAAAAAGCACAGAACAAAAATCCTCCACAGTTGCCAAATTCATAAACACAAGAGCTGTTCCAACAAAGTAATTTTTTAAACATTTCATAAAAATTAAATAAAGAAATGTTGTTCGTTACCCCCTGGAGTAAGATTTCACGGCGCGTTATTACATTCTGAAGTAGTTACCACTTTGTTACTGATCTGGGTTGGTGAAACAGCACTCCAGCCCTGATTCCCTGGGCTTAGGTAACCGAGCAGGGAGTGGAAACCTGCAAGTCCTCTATTCAGTTTGGTAAACACGGTCTTGTCTGTCACTTCTCATTGTTCCTCTTCAAAGTACAGTCGCCACCTTATCTGGCAACAGCTTTCTTGAAGAGTGCTGCTCATGTGAAATAATCTTTCACCACCGAGGCCAGCATTTCCTTAACACAAGAAGAAACATTTATCTTGCTGTTAATGGTTAATTAATTTTGAAAATGTATATTACAACACAATAAAAAAAAAAAAAAAAGAAAGAAAAGCCAGGCTGGACAATGGAGCAAAATGTCTCTTCCTCAAATTGACTCCTATTTAGTTCTTCCAATGTCATCCAAAACACAGATAACTTTTCTTTCATGAATTGTTCTCCTGAATGATTTATACATGTTGTGTTATCTGAAGCCCTTTCCAGATCCCCTGTGGTTTCAGCCAGCCATCAGCTGCATAATTGTTAATTTTAACACTATAAAAGGTTCTGATGCCGAGGAGATAAAGCGTCGGAGGAAGAATTAATTGAAATGTATCTTCCAATCACACTGGTTCCCTACTTCCAGTTCCACAAAAATTATACATTGGATTTGAGGTTAAAATAAATTTACATTTGTGCTACCCATAAAGCTTTTGGACTAGTAGAAAATAGATAAGTTAATTGTTTCTAAAACCCATAAAGGGTTTATCCTGAGAATAATTCAGGGCAGTCTCCTGTTCATAGCCCACAGCACCGTGAGCAGCCGGATAGGGGATTCTTCCCAAGCTACTGCAGACATAATTGGTCAGGAGACATGTGACAGAAGTCTTTTACAACAGCAGGTGATAGACTGACAGAAAAGGAGCTCAAGCTCCACCAATATTTAATCTGGATATTAAACACTCTATGCTTCCCAGAGCCACTAATACTTTTTTTTTTCCTCCAATGTTCACTCTGCCTGTACGCTTCAAGTGAAGTACTATAAAGTAAAGCTCACAGGTTTTGATTCTTTCATTTACATTTTTATCATAAATATATAGAAAATGTGCAAAATTTGTTTAAAAGGCTATTTGGAGGAATATAGTTGGGGCACACAAATTCAGAGGTCACAGGATTCACATTTAATTTGCAGTTATATGACTACAAAAGGCTATCCCCATTTAACTGAGGCCCCCAAAATGGGCTATATCTCTGCTGATCCTTTGTTTAAACATTATCACTATTATCAAATGTCTTTTGCCAGACTCTTTAGAAATGCACCAAAATGTAGATTTTCTGGGTGCTGAGGAGAGTAAAAAGCGGCAACAAGGTCTGATGCTTCACTTCTTCATCCTCTGTTTAGCTATATCCAAGCACCAGCACAGGAAAAAAAAACTGAGGAGTTTCATCTCAGAATTCAGCAAATATTTGTCCACAAAATATAAAAAACTGCATTTCTGCCATGAGGAGGTACAGTACAAAAACAGCAACAATCTGAAATGAAGAGGGACTTGAAGAAGCTGAGAGGGAAAGCTTGTAAAGCACCTGCCCACACTGTACTTGGATGTAGTCCATTTCTTGAGTCCTACTTTCACAAATATCAAATTCAACAAATAGAGTATAAGAAAATACCCATATTAGAATCTGCTTTATGCTAAGATGTATTATCACATGAAGAACATTTTATTGCTGAGTAAAATACTCAGCATTTTCCCTAACTATTAGGTGTCTCACAGGAAATAACAGCATGTTAGTTATTTCAAGTCACAGAGCAAATGCAAGGATTATACATCTTATATTTTAGGACACAAAGACACAGCACTCCAAACCAAACAAAGATGCCAAGTGAGCTGAGAACATATTTATATATTACACAGAATGTTGTATTAAGAATGTAGGAGTGTCATCAAAAGCTCTCCTCAGCTAAGCTCAAATATGGCAAACGGGGCCAGAAATGGGCAAACCTTCATCATTATGAATCATGGAAAATAATTCCCATTTCTCAACAAGCCATGTCTCTAATTGCATTTTCTGTATAAGCTGAAAGTAGGTAGGTAGAACTGAAGGGAGAATCATAATGCAGCAACAAAGCACCAATGATTTTCTAAGCCTGGGATACTGGGTATTTAATTATGCTTTTAAATCCATACTGTGGTGGGCACTTACGCACACAATAGAAAAGGAGACATGTCCCAATCAGTTTATAAGATAGTATGAAGAAAATGTGTAATAGAGTAACCAGATAGATATAAATAGAATAATACAAAGAAATCTAATCTACTGCAAAGCTATAATTCAATCCTTCTGCAACACAAGTGCAAAGCTAAACAGGCTTATGAATAGCACAAAAATACATATAGCCAAAATTGTATAGCCTGTGTCATCAAATAAAAACCTTGAATTATTGCTTATCACTGCTATTTCATTTTAATAAAGGAAAAAAAAATCTAATGACTATGTCAAAAAATAAGCATTATTAAATTATAATTTTGTATTGAGCACATATGAGGAAGGATAAGATTTACATGCTCCCTTTTTACTCTCCCTTTCTCCTCCATTCTTATCCCTTCTATTTTTTTTTCTCCATATGTTTATGTGTTCATGTTAGAGGCAGGGAAAAATGAATATTGAACATAGAAGGCAAATTCCAGTCTTGCTTATATCTTGTGCAATTCTCCTGATTTCAGTAGGGATTTGTCTCATATCTTTTGACCTGAACTTAAGTTCAGGGTCTTGTGATTTTTTTTTCCTTTAGAAAGAAAAATTTCATATGAAATCAGATCTCTCTGATAAATCCTATTCATTTACAAAGTCTTTATGAAGTATCTGTTCCCCAAAATGAGGAAGATTCAAGTATTCAACTCAAAGACTTCCTTTCTTCTTTTTTCTAATGGCCACAGTCTTATTATTTTGTATAGACCCTACTAATTTTTCTGTATTTATTCTTGTAGGGTTTTCTTTCACTTTTCTATACACACAGAGACATGCATACACATCCTGTTCCATTAAAAAAAAGTCAGCTAAACCCCTCTGCTACACCCTTTAACCTGAGCAGCCCATGTGTATACCACGGGTTTGAACAGTGAGATATGCTTTTGTCTGGGGAGGTAGCTCTCATTTCATAAAGCAGATTAACTGTTCCTTACAGCTGCATTAAAGGAAGGCATCAGTTACACCCATAGCTTCAGTGACATCTCACCCACCCCACAACACAGGGAGTGTAACTCAGAATAGTGTATAGCCTAAGATGAGAGAGACAAGTACCATCAGAGGTGTAGAACAAGTATTTTTAGATAATTGGCATAGTACATGACAGTTTGGAGAGCTAAACATTATTCGACGTAAGTAAAGGCCATCATCTGCAAACAACTCTGGAGAAGTCATTGATGGAAATGTTACTGACAGAGCTCTGTCTCTCTGCACTCATGGCTGGGGCAAGAAACTGGCCCTGGGACAATTGTTGTGTTGAGCCACACCTGTGAGAGCCAGGAATGACAGCTGTAACTTCAATCAGGGGTAAATATCTGAGCTTTGTCTAACTGGGGACAGGTGAGAAAAGCATCTTGAATTATTTGAGGCTATAGGATGAATGCACATAAACTACTTTGCATTAATCCCTCATGTGAATGCCCTCTTTCATTTTCTAGAAGTAGCTCCTGTGGAGCTTCACATTGGAGGTGAAGGATTAAACATCAGTGAAATCAAGTCATAACACTTGAACATCTGTGTGCAAGTTTCAAAAATCTCAACTTTTTACCTTTGTTTAGACAATCTTAATGTCCTATATGAATGAACAGCCTGGATTTTTTTCCTAATTCCTAATTCTTTTAAAGGTTGTATTCAAGATCAAAGTGATTTCTTCACGGACACAAATATGCTTTATGGACAGGTTTATCTTGTTGAGGTGGAGAGCCTATTTCAATAGTCTGTCCTTGAAAGCTAATGGTTCCAGTTCAGTTTTGGGTGTCACTGATAAAGACTGTAATGCAGCTTATATATCTGTGCTTCTTAAATTTGTTGTCATTTTTATTGAGGCAAATGATCTTGGCACACTATTTGTGGTTTCATCAATGACAGAGACAATGAGACAAATTGTCGACAAAGATAAACAAATGGGGTGCCAAGGATTTCTCCACAGAAATTTGCCAGCTCAGTGGAGATCTGGTGGAATTCGTCGGACACACAGGCTATTAATGAAACACAATCATTAAGATATATGAAGCTATAGCAATTTTCCTTCAACAGGTTTCAGTTCTGTGGGTAAGTGTGTTCCTCTCTGCTGTGCTTCTTTAATCCTGGAAAGTGTTTAGGAGACTCAAGAGGAGCCAGAAGCTTGGAAGTGCTCATGGGTCAGATGACTTTGAAGAGCCTTGAGGAGCTCATGGGGAGTGAGGTGTGGTAAGCTGCATGTCACGAGTTTGGGTGTGACTGCAATGTGGCTCGGAGCTTTGGAGACATGTTTGTGAGGAAGGTGAAGAATGACCTGCACATCAAGTCTCAAAACCAACCAGCCAGAGACTTGCTAGTTGGCAAGTGCAAGCAGTGAGGAAGGGAGTCTCCCTGGACCTTTTACCTGTGCTACCACTGCCTCTGCTGGCTAGTGATCCTACTGCAGTGGAACCTCTCCTGCCAGTCTGCTAGCTGAGAGAAACTCTTGTTAGGACTGGGATGGGTGAAGAAGTCATATATGGATTTTCCTTCTTTGTTTCCAGAGGTAAAAGGAAAGCTTTAGGCTCCATTCATACCTTGTTGATGCTCCAGGCCAGATCCCACGGACTGACAAAGCCTGTTACAGGCTGCTCTGTAATGGCCTTAGACATTGATAATTACTGATAAATCAGCTTCAAACATCTTTCTTGGTACTTCATTGTCATAAGTAAACATAGTGTACAAACAAACTGCCAGTAAAGACAGATCTTTGCCAAGTCCTTCTGATTTTGAAATACTATTTTTTGGCTGCAGAGCAAAAGAAGAAAGGCTCCCTTCCTCCCACTGTGGCAGCTCTGAAACTGTGATCACCAGGGCTGCTGAGGGGGCAAGTGGCTTCAACAGCTGGTGGCAATGGTGCTTCTATCTCAAAGAAGAACTTAACTTCATGGTAATTTTTATTTCAGCCCAGAATTGCCCTCTCTGAGAGAGCAAATGTGGTGCCTTCCTTGTTCGAATTTCAGCAACTGGCACATAAGATGAGGTTTCACAAGTAGCTTATGCTGATCTCAGACTCTGCTGCTATGGAAGGCTCCATGTTTCTCTCTGCATTCACCCTTCCACTGCCACTCATTTATCAGTGTCAGCAATCAAATGTGTGTTTGTGTGACTGGTGAAAACTAGTGGGTTTGTTCTTTTGGGGATGGTTGTTTTTCAGCTGGATCAGTCAACCAATCTGACCACAGCTTTCAGTGCTGGTGCAGAGGAGGAAAGGGGTTCTGAAAGGAAGGCTCCAGGAGTATGTGTCTTCAAACTATAGTATTGATATCCTTCTGGAACGTATTAGATCCTTTTCTAGCAATGGTGCTTGTTTTAAAAAAGGGCTTCCTGTTTCAGTCTTGGTGCTGCTCTATCTAGACACTGACCTTCCTTTTGGAAGGAGCTTGAAAACCCTTGCAGTGACATTGCATGGCATTGCAGCGTGTCTTGTATGCACTACCCCAGCATTCCATCAGAAACCTCACTGGTGCAGAGTTTTGCTGTTGAGTTCAATGAGGGCTTGTCTGGAGGGCTTATGTTCAGATCAGTACTGGACTCAGCTCTAGGCCTCCTCAGGAAATACTAATTCTAGCAGATGTGTTGGGTGCAACTGTTCCTGGTTAACTCCGGGACAGCTGCTCTCTTTGAACCCAAGTGCCTGGAGAGATACTGTCTAAAATTTCTATGGGTAGGTTGGAGGCAGGCCCATTCAGTGAGGCATTCCTGCTGATATCACTTTGAAATTCACTTTGTTATTTACCTCCTCTCCTATCTGCCAGGACTGAGATTTGTTGGCCCCTGCATAACTCAGCAAGGCTTGTTTTTGCAGGTTTTTTCTGGATGAAAAGAAGAAGCAATAGCAGAGCGCCATAGGAAAGTCCTCGCTGTGAGGTTCACAATGAGACAGGGAAATGGGACTAACTCATGCCCCAAAGTTTTGTGTAATCTGTGAATTTTATCCAGCCAGCCATAGGCTGGGACCAACTTTGTATTTGAGTTAGACCAATTTAAATAAATAATCATTAAAAGAACAACAATCACTTGAGCTCTGATTCCCAACCAATGTAGCAATGAGTTTGTTATCTACACAGAACTATCTGGTTGGGTTGTTTGTGTCAGCTGAATATAATACCTAGCAAGTTCACACCCAGCTATTTACATCTCTATGTTAGGATCCAGGAGCATGTAAACTAGAGAGAAATCCTGTTTAAATTAACTGTGCTTAGACTCCTCACCAGAGAAAACAGGGAGTAAGATACATGGATAAGAAAAGTGAAATTTTCTTGTATAATCTTATCTCTAAATAACCCTACAGATCAAGTACCCACTGAATTATTTCTGATTTGTTGTTGGAATAATCACAATGTGCACAAATACACTAAGAATAAACTTTGAGTGTGTTTTTTATTGTTAGACTTCTCATATCCCAGATTCCCCATCATGTTCAGTCCTGTGTAGATAGTTATAGTAATGATCTTTTATTAACTTGGCTGAAATAACTGCCATGACTCTCAATGATGACACTAGTGCTTAGGTATTTGTATGTCTAAGCACTTACATAAGTAATCATATCACAATGTCAAATTATTGTACTTATTATTTTGCAAATGCTACAACTGCCACCTCCTGTTAAACACAAAAAGAAAAAGAAAGAGCAAAAGAAAAAGAAAAATGTCAGAGTGCCTGAAGGATTCCTCCCGGTTTTAATTTATTGTTTTGTTTTAAACTCTGTACTGTGAGCCAAAATAAACTCATTGCACCTACACTTTGAGGTGGAACTCTCCTATTAAACTCACCTCTGCCTACAAGAAGATCCAAACATCCATAAACGTAGCTGTGTTTGAGGGAATCATACATACTGCAGGGAGAGAGAAAGGGTTACACTTTTCTGAAGGCAAAGGACACTATATTGTCAGTCTTTCCAGTAATGGTAGGAACTGGAAGTTCCACAGCCTCCTTATCATTAAGATAACCAGTCATGCCATTATACAGGGAGAGAGGAAAAGGGGCTGGCAACTAAGTAGTTCCATGAACTGGTTTTTTACCTGGGAAGGCTTGAACTTAACAGTGAAGTCATGAAAGACTCCATTTGGGCAATGTACTGCCTGTCTCCAGTGAACCTGGGAGGCAGTTCAGAAGAGCCCATGTACTTCAGCAGGCTTTCAGTGAAGTCTTTAAAGGAAGTACAGCTTTTGTATTTACTATGTTCAAGATCATCGGGGTTTTTTTACAGCAAATGAGTAAACTATTTCTTGTTTTCTGTCTACCTATCACACACATAGCACTTGGGGGGGAAAAAACACCGTAATCTTATTCTAGAAAATCCAAATGTTAGTGCTGATGGATTTTATGACCATGTTTTATGTTTTTCTTGTCCATATGATGACCAGAAGAAGAAAAGGACAGCAGTTTCACTTTTTCCATGAGACAACAGGAACATTTCTCTTCTTTTTAGCTGGCTAGGGTCATACCTTGTGTTTGTGATTTCATGAACTATGTTTTAAAGTATGGCTTTTCCGAAATATAGCAGCTTTTTGATGTTTTTAACAGGGTCACTATTTCAAATGAAGCAAGAGAAAGCACATTGTGTTTTGTTGGTCAAATACAAGTACTGCTACTGCTTTGTTGTACAGTAATACTATCAAATCTAATAGGTACATCTGCAACATTTTCATAGTATCACAGTAAGAGGTTATTCATTGATTCTTTTTTTTTTTTTCCCTTGGCATTTAACAACTTTGTTACATTACTTTGCAAAAGAAGGGCTTAACACATGCTCTAAGAAAAGTTCTTTGGGTGAAAAGAAGAGGTAGAATATCTTGTGGTTAAGATATTGAACTATAGAATGATTTGGGTTGGAAGGGGCCTTAAAGCTAATCTAGTTCCAATTCCACTGCTGTGGGCAAGAATGCCACCCACGAGATCAGGGCCCCAAAGACGTGTTTCTGGTGTCTCTGTGACATGAGAAAGAAAGATATGGCACTCCTGGCCCAATTCAGCAAAAGACCATGTCTAGGCCATCCAGAAGATCTCATTTTAGGTCTCATCATCTCCAGCTGGTTTTGTTACACAAAGGCTACAGGCACAGGAGCAAGTCCTTGTGGGATATGATACATGATAGCACGTCATCCACACCACTGGAACTGCCAGTCATCCCATATGCTTACAGTGCTTGTGACGTGGTTTGTGCACTTTTTTTCCCTCTGAAGGATATTTTCCAGTTACTTTCCTTCTTTTATCCCAAGGTTGCCATGAACATAGGCACTGTGCATTGAGGAGATACACGGTCATGTTCACATACCACCTCGCTTCATGGGAATTTGTTCAGGTAAGTCCTAGTGCAGCAGGACTGGCTTTGTTTGGAAAATGGAGTAAAGACCCAAATGAATCCAAGAAAATTGAACTTTATATAGTCTTTGTTCTAACCATTGTTTAACCATCCTACTTGGAAAACAGTTGAAGCATTAAAAAACTGGAGGGGGTGAACAAGAAACAATACAACAATCTGTTTCTATCATAAGGAATAAATGTGCTTTGGGCTGATTCCATTCAGAGTGTACAGATATTTTCAAGGAATTTAGGGCATAAAATCCCATTGAATCTCCTTGAGGGAATTAAAATCAATGGAACTTAGGCACTCTCATACTTTGAAAGATCTGCACTTAATTCTTCTTGTGTCTTTTAGAAGTTCCAAGTCTGAATTATTTACTTTTTGGACAAATGAATACTTTTTGGCATGACCTTCTTCATACTCTATAAACAACATCTGATAATATGTAAGGGAAAGTTGACAAGAGAATTGGAAACCAAAAGAATTTCTTCTGGCAATTTTGATTTATTTTACCCACTGAAATGAAAAGACATCTCCAGGAATGCTGCAAAACTTCTTGCTCTTTTTAAGTCTGTTGCTTCTTGTATGTTCTGCTCTCTTGTTCTTTCTACAGACTCAGTAATAAAAGTCAGATTTTTCAATCACACTAACAAAAACCACCTTCCTCTTTTATATTACTGATAATAAGCATCCTCACATGGGAGAATATTATGGAAGAAATTAAAATGTCTGTCAAGGATTACAAACTTCCCTGCGTATTAACAGCAAAGATACTCTAAACAAATTTTATACACCAAGAGCCAAATTTGTCACTAATTTAATATACCATTGACAACA
>VZRH01002702.1:392793-437757 GCA_013397555.1 Urocynchramus pylzowi | reverse complement strand
TTTCCAGGGATTGGGAATCACCTGTGGATGGAAACCCCCCCATTAAGGAATTTGTTGATGCCTCCCTACGGATGGGTGATGCCTGTTGGGAAGGGGGCTGACACATCCTCGGCATTCCCACATCGATCCATCCATCCAGGCTGGGATAAACTGGTTTAACCCACACCATGCTTGGCACACCAGTTTCACACCAACCCTGGAAGGTCTTGCCCGAGTCACCATTCCAAAATCTGCACCCCTCCACCGCATGGAGCTTTTCCTGACACCGCTGCCAGATTCCAGCGGCAAGAGCTCGTTAATATTCCGACAGCTCCGGTGTCGCTCTCTAAATGAAGGCTGCTCTTGGAGAGGGGTTTTTATTTAATTGGGCCCCGACTCCGCTGCGTGTGGCCTTGTCAAGCACCTCGGGAAAAAAAAAAAAAAGGAAAAAGTGGGAAAAGCAAAGGAGGGAGGGGAGGACGGGAAAGGGAAGGGTGGAAGGAAGTGACCCTGAGCCCCGGTTTGAAAGGGAAACGATGGGAAGGGACCTGTCAGTGGGATCAAGCCGGCGGTGGCCGTGAAAAGCCACGTGTGGCCTTGTCAAGCACCTCGGGAAAAGAAAAGGAAAAATTGGGAAAAGCAAAGGAGGGAGGGGAGGACGGGAAAGGGAAGGGTGGAAGGAAGCGACCCCGAGCCCCGCTTTGCAAGGGAAGCGATGGGAAGGGACCTGTCAGTGGGATCAAGCCGGCGTGGCCATGAAAAGCCTGGCAGCTCCCGCTCCGTGAGGATGGGGAGGGGAAGCGGTGGGAATCCACGGGGCGATCCATAAGGAGATGAAGGAGGAATGACAGCCCCTGAGGCTGGCGGGGTTTGAAAGGAGAACACACAGGAGCCAAAACCTGCGGAGAGACACTTGCAACTTCTCACTTATTCCCTTTGACAAGACAATGGAGTTTTCTTTCTGTCTCCCCCCAGCACCCCCCTTCCTTGTTTTTTAAAGTGGGTCCCATAGGGAGAAGCAGAGAGTTCTCAAAGGATGAAACAACTGGAGTGATGGGGAGGGGAGGAGGGAAAAGGGGAAGAAAGGAGGGAGCAGCAGAGCTCATTTCCACATGGGACTCTGCTTTCGCTGGGAGAAGGAGGAAGGATTGAGCCAAGGGAGGCATTTCCCTCTCCTCGGACTCCCAGGATTCCCACTCAAAAGAGGGAATCAGAGACTAGGGAGGGGGACACCGGGGTAGGATGCAGCCAGAGACCTGATTCCATAGTGATGGGAAGTTTCCCTGATTAACACTGAGTTGGGAGCAGGGAAGGTGGCAGGTGGAGGAAGGGGAGCAGAGCAGAGGGACCGAGTCCTTCTCTAAGCTGCTTCTGTGCCCATTGGACCAGGGACGGGAGGTTGGACTTCTGTGCTTGACACAATTCCCAGGGAAAATGGGGATCAGGGCACTTGGCAAGGCCACCTTCTCACTCCCAGCCTTCATGCCATGAAACTGGGAAGATTGGGAAAATGCCAGGAAGGACTGTTGGGCTCTGTCCCCTCTCTCCAAACCCTGCAAGGACATGAGGTGTGGCCAGCCCAGGTGTACCCCAGCTCCAAGGCTGCTCCAGGATTTAATTATCCTCTGGAGAAACCCTCTTTCCCTCCCTCCATCTTGCTTTTAAATTTTCCAGGTGAGATTCCCCAAAGGAAGAGCTTTAAGTGGACCTAATAAACAAAATAACGTAGGAGGGGAGTTTTTTCCCTGAATGTTTCTGCCTTAACCTCATCTCTGTCTGTCAGAGATGGTGGGAGGGAAGGATGGGACAGACAGGCCGAAGTAGGATCAGGATGCTGCAGTCTTGGATAATTCCAGGGGAAAAAAAAAAATTCTGGTAGCTCTTCACTGTCCCTTTGGCTTTCCCAGAAGGGAAACAGGAGGGACGCAGAGCTTGGCAAAAGATCCTGGGAAAGACAAGGAGCTGTTTTCCAAGCAGGTAATTCCAACCTTGTCTTCTTGTGCTCAGGTTGTCTCCAAGGAGAAGAGATCCCCTCAGCCTCTCTGGGATCCTGCTCATGGGGAAAAAATTCCTCTTATCAGCCATGATTTCCCATATTCCCCATTCTCCCTGTTGTCCTCCCACTGTGACATTTCAAGCTGAGTCTGCCTTTCTCTCCCTGACTCTCTCCCTCCAAGGATTAAATAAGTGGCACAAAAAATTTGGGAAGCACTAACCAAACAATTGGGAATGGCCACATGGCCACCACATTCCTGAATCCTGAGATCTCACCATTTATCCCTCTGCATAAACATCAAGCAGGAACCATCATCAACCTTCCCATCATTTCCAAGCAGGGGATGACGGAGATCAACACCATAACCCCCATTTTTTAGAGGGACTGAGAATGAAGACATGGAAAAATGAGTCTTTGGAAGAGGAGAAACCGGGGTGGGACTTCCTCACTTTCCTTCAGGGACCTGCTGTGTCCCCACCACCCCTTTGTGGTTGCTGGGGTTTATCATGGAATGGTTTGGGTCGAAAGAAACCTTAAGGATCCTCCAGTTCAAACTCCCCTGCCATGGGCAGGGACAAATTCCACCATCCCAGGTCCAACCTGGCCTTGGACACTTCCAGGGATCCAAGGGCAGCCACAGCTTCTCTGGGCACCCTGTGCCAGGGCCTCCCCACCCTCACAGGGAACAATTCCTTCTGTAAATCGAACCTGAATTTCTCCTCTTTCAGTTTGAAGCTATTCCCCCATGTCTTGTCAATCCAGGCTCCTGAAAATTATCTCTTCCCATCTTTCTTGGCTTCTTCAGATACTGGAAAGCCACAATTACATCCCTCCAAGCCTTCTTTTCTCCAGGATGAACAATCCAAATTCTCTCAGCCTTTCCTCACAGCAGAGCTGCTCCATCCCTCTGATCATCCTGGTGCCTCCTCTGGACTCACTCCAGCAGCTCCATGTCCTTCCCGTGCTGGGGAATCCTGAGCTGGAGGCAGCTCTGCAGGTGGGGTCTCACCTGAGCAGGGCAGAGGGGCAGAATCCCCTCTTTTAATCCTAGACTGAAATCCATGTCCCCTCCCTTGGGGAGTAAAAGTGTTTGGAAAACCCAGGGCTTCATCAGGCGTTGCTGATGAAGAGTGGCATCCAGGAAGGAAACAGCCACGGAGGTCTCTGGAATTTTCTGCTTCATATCTCCTTGAGGAATGAGAGAATGTGGGGTCAAATATGGGACCCTCCACAACATTCCCATGGTGGGACATCTTCCAGAACTTCTTGCTTGTCCTGGTCTGCCCAGACCCTCCCAAAAGAGGTTGCTAATTCCAGGACCTGCTCCCTGGGTCCTTCATGGATCCTTTGCTGGTGGCATCTGAATGTCACCTGGCCCAAGGCCTGTGAGCCCTGGATCCTGAGTGCAGCAGCTGCTGGAGATGGGACTGGAAAAGCTCCTTCGCTTTTCCATTGGGAACAGTAGGAGTGGTGGGACAGTTGGTGGCAGGTTGGGAAGATTTGTCTGAGCAAGGTTCCCTTTAAAATCCCAGATTTCCTTTTCTGGTCTTGTTAGGAAGCAAAAAGGGACTTGGGGTGCCTGTCTCAGGTGAAGATGCTTCAGAAGCAACGTTCACACGTTGTGTTGGGTGTGAGACAAATTCCATGGAAAATGGGATTTTCAGTGCTTCTGTTTCTTTGGTGGCTCTGGGAAGGACACATCCTCTGCCCCAAAGTGTCCCTGAGTTCTGCCTTTGTGTCACCCTGAGATCTGACCTATTTCTGACTCATTTTTTATCTCTCAGAGCAGAGATTGAACACCTGGAACCCGATGCAGGTGCTGACCCACAACTGGGAGCTGCCAACAGGTGTGGAGAGGGGAATAGAGGGAAGGACATTCCCCTAGGACAGGTGACATTCCAGCCATCACCACTGCCCCACCTGCATTCTCCCTGGAGAACATCTCGGCCATCCCAGCACCAGGGACCATCAGCTGGGCCACTTTGTGTGTTGATGTCCTTGGGACACATCCTGCTGATGGGAAAGGCGGATGTGCAATCCCTCGGGAAAACCATTCGAGACAGGGAGCACGATCAGGCTGGCCGGAGGATGGGGGTCACAAAGAATCCCACCTCCCATATTCTCTGAATTCTCCGTGCCCAGGACTGTTGGACTCACCCTTCATCCCAACCCTCACCTTTATTTTCTCTCCCTGCTTCCAGCCTCCCTCCCTCTCTCTTTGTCTTTCCTTTCTCTCCACCCCTCCTGGCTTTGCCACTCCTATTCCTCCCTCTTTTCTCCCTTTTTTCCTGCCCCTCTCGGGCAGGCTTGGAATTCAGATGGAATCACACTCGGCTCACACATTCCCGACGCTTTGTACTAGCTTTGGCCTCCGCATTTCCATAGGCAGCGGCTTAATGGGTGCTTAGCGAAGAACTTTTTGTGTTATTTTCCCTGTGTGAATTACCTGGCCCGCAGCGTCACCGCGGAAGATTGGAAATGCTGGAAATGCTGGAAATGCTCCTGCCATGGACCTTTACACGGCACATTTTAGGATCCCCGCTGTGTTTTCTTTCCAAGAAGAAGAAAGACCTGTCAGCATTAAGCAAATCAGCCGCACGTCTCGCCGCCTTGAGCTGTGTCACACATGAATATCTGAGGGCTTTTTTTTTCCCCCCCTCCACCTTCTCTTTCCCTTCTCCCCTCTCCTTTCCCGTTCCCATCCTCTTGGTTTTTAACGAAAGAAAAGTTTAATGCTCTCACAAAGGAGGGAGACGGAGAAATATCCATAAAACTCCAATTTAAACCCCTTTAACCCGTTCCTTTGCTTTTCCTTTCAACCTGAGAGCAAACCCTTTTTTCTTCCTAATAGGAAGAAGGTTTGAATTTCTCGAGCAGCTGGAGTGGGAGACAGAGGAGGAGGAGGAGGAGGAGGAGGAGGAGGAGGAGGAGGAGGAGGAGGAGGAGGAGGAGGAGGAGGAGGAGGAGGAGGAGGAGAAGAATGTGGAGGGGAAGGAACAGTTTCTGCATGAGGGTTTCAGGGAATGGAAAAACCGGGATGAAGCAGGACAGGATTTTCCTTTCACTGTCTTGTCTTGCCTGCCCAGGTTGCAAATTCAGTGTCCAGGTGCTCCCAAAAAAGGGAAATGTGGATAAATAAAGCACCAAATTATAAAAATCATGGGTATTTTAAACCCCTTTATCTCGGGAATAAATTTAGGGCCAAAATCAGGACCTTCCATAGAAAAAGACTGTCAGAAACTGCTAAAACTCAGGAGTGACACCAGACACCCAAAAAGGCCCCTGACCAGGACAGCTCATTGAAATGGAGGGAGTTGAGTTATGGGGTCACTAGAGCTGCAAAATTTGTCCCCAGAAGGATTCAGGAGTTGGTTTTCCCATCCTGTCCCAAGCCTGGGGATCTGTGTCTGCACAGGCTTGGAGCAGTGATGATCCCACGAGGTGGGAAAAGGCAGCAAAGCACAGGGATTTGTGCCATGAGTGGAATTCCTGATGGAGGTTTATTTTATTCCTTCCACCTGACCTTCCCTACTCAATCTCCTAATTAGTAAGGAATCCAAAGGTGCAGACTCATTCCAGCCAGGAAAGGACTGGTAATATCCAAATATCCACATGGAAATGGAAACACACACTTCCTTGTCCAGGCTTTCATTGGAAAGAGCCAATGTGGATGAGCATCTCCAAATCCTTGTCTTTTGGGGTCAGAAAAACAGGAATGGGTTCAGCTTCTTTTCGCCTCATAAAGCTTTTCCTGATCCAAAAAATTGCTGGGAATGAGTTAGGGAGGATGTGGAAGAGGAGGGAAGGAAGCAAATGTGTCTCCTCATGGAATGTGAATGAAAATCAGGGAAATCAGAGAAAATCAGCCCCACTGCAAACTCCATAGCACCTTGGACCTAGGTCAGGCATCCAAACAGGCATGAAAAAGAGGAGAATCCACGTGAATCAACACCAGGGAATTTTCACTTCCAAACCCTGGGGTTGCCCATATGAGCCATTTATCTTCCTTGCCCATTAATGCTTAATTGATCCACGGCTCTAATTGACTGCATGGGAGACACACCATGCAGAAAGAGTCAGAAACAAAAGTGGGATCCAAGGAAATCAGGGGGGTTTCCTGGATGTGTTGAGAGGAGTTTGTGTGTGGGGAAGCTGGGATAGTTTCTGGGACTTGGGAATTTCCATCCACTGCTGAAACAGGAGCTCTGTGCTTTCCTCCCCCTGGTGCTTGTGGTGATCCCCAAGCCAGACCTGCCTCTTATCCTGCACCTCCTCGAATTCCTCATTCCCTCTTTGGCTCCTGAGTTTCCTTCCACCCCAGAAAGCTTGGATTGCTTGGTCTCAGTTTCCTGGGACAGATCCTTCCTGGGATCCTCCCAAAGCAGTGGCCAAGAAGGCCAGTGGCACCTGTCTTGTATCAGCCACAGGGTGATGACAGAACCAGGGCAGGGATTGTCCCCACTGTGCTGGCACTGCTGAGGCCACTCCCCAAATCCTGGGATCAGTTTTGGGCTTCTCAGGACATGAAATAAAGACATTGAGGAGCGGGAGTGTGCCTAGGGAATGCAACAGAGCTGGGAAAGGGTCTGGAGAACCAGAAGTAGCTGAGGGAGCTGGGGGAACTCAGCCCAAAGAAAAGGAAGCTCAGAAAAGAACATTCTGGCTCTGCACAATTCCCTGAGAGGAGGGTGGAGCCAGGCAGGGCTCTGCTCCCAGGGAACAAGGGATAGGACAATAGGAAATGGCCTCGAGTTGTGCCAGGGGGAGTTTAGTTTGGATATCAGGAAAAAATTCCTCATGGAAAGGGTGGTCCAGCCCTGGCTCATCTTCCCAGGGCAGTGATGGAGTTCCTGGCTGGATTTAACACCTGTGCTGATGTGGCACTTGGGGACATGGTTTAGTGGTGGCCTTGGCAATGCTGGGGGATCAGTTGGGTCTTCGGGATCTTTTCTAATGGAAATTATCAAAGATTCCATGGCTATTGAGAACGGCCTCTTGTCCCATGATTTATGCAGAACTACTCTTAAGAACATTTGGGAATCAGCTCACTGGGCTGCTCTGTGATTTCCCAGGGACTGCGCTGAAGATTGAACAGCGATTGGATCCCAAATCCTGAGCCCATTCCCTGCCACTGCCTGAATCCTGACACAGCCCAGTGCCTCAGGAAGTCTGGTGAAATTATTTTCCAGTGGGAGAGCCTGAAACCTTCCCAAAGCCTTGCATGGAGCCGAGTGAATGAGTTGCACATCCCGTCGCAATTCCCTGCCCGGCTGGGGCTGCCTCATGCAATCCCAGCTTCCCACTGTGCCCTTCCCGACTCCTGGGGACTTCCTGCCTCTTGGTTCTGGCTCATCCACGCTCCGCTTCATTCCGGCTGCCTCCAGCTCTCAGCACATCCATCTGCCCCCGCTGGCTTCATCCCTCCAGTGCCTGGGACACGTGCCAGGGCACGGGAATTGCGCATCCCACCTTCCCCAGGGGGCGCTTCTTGGAATTGCTGAGCTGAGCAGAGCCACACGGAGCTCTCAACCTTTTCCCCTCACCCCCAAATTTAGGGGAAATGAGGGGAAATGCTGGGAGAACTGTGCTGCCGTGGAGTTATCCCAGAGCTTGTGCTGCCTCCCTGCATCCCAGGATGATGAGAGCTGGGGTTTGTGCTGTGCTGTGGAGATGGTGGGATGATTTAGGGATGCGGTGCTGCCTTAGGATGCAACAGGTCCCGACGGATGCCGTGATGCCTGCAGCAGAACAGAATCCTCTAAATCCACAGATGAGCTCATTAATTATTAATTGCATTGCACACTTCATTCATCAGCTCAATCCCAGGGCAGCAGCGCAGCTCCAGAGTGGGAATGGCATCCCAGCTCCCTTGAGGAAGGAGCAGAGGGCTCGGCATAGAATTAGAATGGGACAACTTGTTGGAAGCCCTGGATTGTCACCCCAGGCACAGAAATGTTGTCCTGTGTGGCTCACATCCAGTCCAAGAGAATTCTCTGTGGATACTTAATGTCTGGAAGTGCTCCAGGCCAGGCTGGACAAAGCTTGGAGCAACCTGGGATGTGGGAAGGTGTCCCTGCCCATGGCAGGGGTTGGAATGTGGTGATCTTTAGGGTCTCTTCCAACACAAACCATTCCATGATTCCATGATTTTCTGCTGTCTCTCACTCACATTTGTCTTCTGATGGGGGGAAACCAAGCACTGAAACAACCAAATCCCAGTGGAGGCAGAGGTTTGGAAAAACACTTGGCATCTGACTCCATTTTCCTTGGGAATATGGGTGGCAAGAAGATTTGGGCCTAACAGCCACTCCAGGAATTTCTCCATTAAACATTCCCAGCTCCTGCTCCCAAAGCCAATGGGCAAGGAATGGATATTTTGCACTGTTTAATCCTTTTACCCCATAAAACAGGGACAACCTCGAACTTCCCAATTTGTATGGAGCTGGAATCTCTTTTTATGGAAGCAATGGCTGGATTTCCATGGTGCGAAGCACCGCAGATCCCCAACATCTTAACAGAGAGGAAACACATCCCAAAATCCACAAAAATGTGTGGGGAATGAATCAAACCTGGATGCTCTGGAGAGCATCTCCCCAGTGGAGTGGAGAGGAAAGGTGGGAGCAGGGAGGGAGGGAGGGAGGGAGGATGAAGGGGGTGAGCTCTGCTCTTCCCGGGAAGGGCTTTAATGCATCGGAAAGTGGAAGGTTTCCCATCTGACTCTTGTCACGGGCAGCAGGACTAATCGGAGAGATGCCATTTCTAGGGGGAAGGAAAAACCCCAGGAATGGCCAAACCACTTTGCTCAGAGGGGCTGCTGCCCTTAAGAGGCTTTTATTGCCGAGGCTCCTTGGCTTGGCAGAGGTGCTGTCATTAGAGTGACACTAAAAGTATCCAAGGATTAGCAGTGACGGACGGACTGACCTGTTCCTGTCAAGCTTGGAGCAGCTGAGGGGGGGAGGAAGGGGGAGAAGAGAGGAGGGAGAAGCAGCTTTTCCTCCGAAATGGGGCGATTTCCATGAAAACCAGGCAGTGCTGGTATCCAGCTCAGATCCTTTCCAGTTATCGCCTCAAATCAGTCCATAAATCCCAAAAGATTTATAATCTGTCCTTGTTGGGAATGCAGAAATTGGGTGTTTTCCCTGCCTTCAGCAGGGCTGGATGAAGGACAAGCTCCCAGCTTTGAAGATGCTGCCAATCCACCCTTTCTGCCAGGGTTTTTCAAGGAGAATTGAGGAAAGCCATGGCCTGGCAGTGACATTAATGTCCCTGAGTCCCACCAGCAAACAATCCCCTTCCTGATCTGTTATCCCTGCCCATGGCAGAGGGCTTGGAATTAGATGATCTTTAAGGCCCCTCCCAATCCAAACCATTCCATGATTCGTTGTCAATCCAGCTCTGATTTTAGGGGATGTTGCTCTTGTTTATCTCTGGACAGAGCCGAAATTGTCTCTTTCAGTGACAGAGTTATCTTTGAGGAGAGCAATCGCTTTGGATAAAATCCTGTTTCTTCCCCCCACCATTTCACTGAAACCTCATCCCTTGAGCTTGAAATAGGAGTACCCCTCATCCCAGGAGAGGTTGTGACCCTCTCCATGGAAGAGCCCATCCCCAGATGCCCTCATAGTGGGAAAACATGGAAAAACCAGCTTTTTAATATTTCTTGTGGCCGTGGTTAAATTTCTCCCATATTTCTGCACTCCCTGCCAGGAAACCCCACCAGAGTTTCCCCCTGGATTTTGGATTTTGACCTTGGCCAGGGCTAACCTGAGAAAAAGCCAAGTTTCCTGCTGGAGTCTTTCCCTAATGCCGGCATATCTCACATCCCTGCTCCCTGTTTTACCTCTCCTCCCTGCTCCTTCACAACAGAGTATTTGCCAGCCACAGCTCCATTATTCTGCTCCTGGGGCTGAAATTTTCCTTTTAATTCTTCTCCTTGTGGAAAATGGATCTAATTTCTTTTCCCTTCCACCTCCCCTCCTCCTCCTAAGCCCCTTCCTGGCTGCTTGCAAAGAGAGGTTTTAGACACCAATTTCAAGGTGGATTCAGCCCTGGGAAATTGGGGAATTGAACATCAAGAAGTTGTTTGAGGCTGTGGAGTGGTCTGGGCTCCCTCCTGAGCTGGAGGAGTCCAACAAAACCCTTGGAAGTGCAAGTCCAGCTAATCAAGCTTTTGGAGAGGTAGGAGGACTCCTGGGGATGAGGGGATTTCTTCAAACACAGATCTTTGGAAAAGGTGGGGAGACTCAGGGGAGAGGAAAAAATGGGGGATGAGGGAAGAGGATTTGGGATGTGCTGGTCCTGCTGTTTGAGTCCTTGGTCAAGCCACCCTTGAATCCCAGTTTTCCCACCTGTTTAGTGATGGTGAGCTCCTCTCTACAGACTGGTGGGAATCTGCTCTGGAAGGTCTGGAGGAGCAACACATTTTCCTTAAGGATTGGCTGGCAAAGCCAGGAAATGGCAAAGCCAGGGATGTCAATGAGACATGACAAACCCCCTCTCCAGAAAAATTGTGGATGCCCCATCCCAGGCCTGTGGATGTCCCACTGGACCTGCCAGTGTTGCATCTAAAAACTGGATTCTATCAGGCACAGCTGAGAGGAAACACATCCAGAGACTTAAAATTGAATCATGGAAAGGCTTTGGGTGGAAAGGATCTTCAAGCCCATCCAATCCATGGGCAGGGACACCTCCTACCAGCCCAGGTTGCTCCAAGCCCTGTTCAGCCTGGCCTGGAATATTTCCAGGGATGGAACTTCCACAGCTTCTCAGGGAAACCTGGTCCGGTGTTTCTCCACCTTTGTTGTAAAAAAAAATCTTTTCCTTCTTTCTAGTTTAGGGATCATATCCATATATTTAGTGGCTGTGGGAGCTCTACTTGGCTCTGTGGAGTCCATCACAATCCAGGGAATGGTGTGTTTTGGGAACAGCCACTTTTCCTGCTGCATAATCCGAGCCCATCTAAGCTGCCCAATGGCATCGATTAAAAGCTCAGCAAAAGAACAATTTTTTCCCAAGTCTGGGAATTTAACTCGGTTGCAGTGATAGAAATCCTGGATTTACGTAATAAAGAGAGTTGTGGAAGGGGGAGAATCCCTTTGGCCAGGGGAACAAAAAAGGATGAAGGAATTCCAGACTGGGAATGCTGAATTTGTCCCACTATTGCTGAAGGATTTGCACTAAACAGCAAATCCATTGGAAAAATGACCTGAATATCCAAAATATATTTGGATATTTGGGAGTATCCAAAAATGCTTTGCTGTTCCAGCACCCTTATATTCCAACTTTTCCTAAACTACCCCATGCACATGAGTAGTGGGATAAACAGCTCAGGACAGCAGGGTGAATCCGTGTTTTTCCATACTCTGCCTGCATGAGAAGCAGAATCTGGATCCTCAGAAAAAACCTGATATTTAAGTGGTATTTAAGAAAGATCAAAACATTCCCAAAATCTGGGAAAGCTGCACAATATGGGACTATGGGAAGACCATAATTCCTCCAGGAACCAGCAGGTTTCCTGGCTCTGAGCTAAACGGGAATCATGTTTGTGTTGGGGATTCCTGCAGTTATTTATTCATAAATAACCCAAATCCCATCTTCCCAGTTTACCTGAAAAGCTCCCAAGATTTTTTCCTTTGCTCCATGTTCCCTGGAAGCATTCAGAGCTTGCCCAAACAGCATTTTCCTGATGCTCCATGAAAAATATTTGCTCAGCTCTTCTGGAAATCACAAGCTCCCGGGAAGTTCAAGGCAAGGGATTCACCTTGCCCTGGGCTGCTGGAAATTGCTGTGCTCCACAGCTTGTGCTGGAAAAGGGGGAGATCAGCAGGGTGGGAGCCCAGTAAAGGTCATGGAGGATGTGGAATGACAGTGGAATTTGGGACATGTGTTGTCTCCCTCCCATGGTCTGAGCACAGCGTCTTTCCCGGTAATTTGGTGGAGGGGAGATTTAAGGGATGGACAGGAGGGAAGGGAGGATGGAGGAAAGGAGGTGGAGAGCTCTGGAGATGGTCCCATGTTGTGCCAGCAGTGGTGGGCAGAGGTCAGGGGGTACCACTGCACCCTCTTATTGTGGAATCATGGAATGGTTTGGGTGGGAAGGGACCTTCAAGGTCATCCAGTTCCACCCCCTGCCGTGGGCAGGGACAACTTCCACTATCCCAGGTTGCTCCAAGCCCTCTCCAACCTGGCCTTGGACACTTCCAGGGATGGGGCAGCCACAGATTCTCTGGAAATTCCATTCCGGGGCCTCACCACCCTCCAGGGGAAGAATTCCTTCCCAATATCCCATCTCTCCCTGCCCTCTGGCAGTGGGAAGCCATTCCCTGTGTCCTGTCCCTCCATCCTTGTCCCAGGTCCCTCTCCTGCTCTCCTGGAACCCCTTCAGGCACTGGAAGGGGCTCTGAGATCTCCCTGGATCCTTCCCTTCTCCAGGCTGGACATTCCCAGTTCTCCCAGCCTGGCTCCAGAGCAGAGGGGCTCCAGCCCTTGGAGCATCTCCATGGCCTCCTCTGGATTTGCTCCAGCATCTCCACATCCTTCTGCTGTTGAATCCCAGAGCTGTTTCCAATAAATCTTTCCTGCAAGTGACTTTGGGACAAGCTGGGAATTGCTTTCCTGCAGCAAGGAATGAGACAAAGGGGGCTTCAAATTTAAGGAGAGGAGGCCTGGATGGGATATTGGGAAGAAATTCTTCCCTGTGAGGGTGGTAAGGCACTGGAATGGAATTCCCAGGGAAGCTGTGGTTACCCCATCCCTGGAAGTGTCCAAGGCCAGGTTGGACGGGGCTTGGAGTGTCCTGGGACAGTGGAAGTTCTCCTTTCCCACAGCAAAGAGTGGAATGAGATGATCTTGAAAGTCCCTCCCACCCCAACAATTCCACGATTCCATGATGAGCAACCATTGCAAAGCTTCCCCAAAACAACTGGTGACTCCAGTTTAGGAATTTGCTGGATTTGTGAGGAAAGAGAAGAGGAATTCAGGCAAATCCGGCTAACGAACATGAGGAAGGGACAAGGAAATTTTCCTCGGCCCCCTTCCCCAGATCCACCACAATTTGCTGATTTTCAGGATGCTCCACATCCTCATGACTCCTTCTGGACCATGATGGATTAGTTGGAACCCCTGTCTGCCTTCCTGGAATCGCTTTGCCATCGGAAGCCCTGTCCGGGGGGCTCCCAGGGGTCAATGAGGATGGGGAGGAGGAAGGTGGTGGCCAGGGGGATATTCCTGGTGTGGGGTTGTTGTGGATGGAATTTAATGGAGTTGGGAGATTCAGCTGCTGCCGGAAAAGCATCCAGGGATTCTTTTTGCCGGCAGGAACATCCTGGAGCGTCAGCAGCACATAAGTAACTACAATGGGTGATTCCTTAATAATTAAAGATATGCAGCGCTTGGATTGCCTCCCAGAGGCGGAGCAGATCGGGGAGAGCAGGGAGGAAAACTTCCTGTCTTACAGGAAATCTTCCCGTGCCGAAGCTCCCCGCGCCTGCCGGGGGATTTGGTTGGAATCAATTCCCCTCTGCCTGCAGCCGCAGGAAGCTGCCGTTGGGATCCTGCCATGGATTAACTAAGCGACCTTGGAGTGCTGCTTCCCTCCTTGCCATGCCTTGTTTCCCCCTCCCAGGTTTGGGATGCTCTCTGGAGTGTCTCATGGGAGAGGCTGGAACCTCCAGAAGTTGGAGCTGAGAAACCTCAGGAGCAGGTGGGGGTGGTTAATGGGTGATCCCAGAGCTCTCTGAGACAGTAAATCCGCCTTTTTCATGGAATCCTGGAATGGTTTGGGTTGCAAGGGACCTTAAAGATCATCTCCTTCGGACCTCCTGCCATGGGCAGGGATCTGCTTCCTGCTATCCCAGGTTTCTCCAAGCCCCATCCAACCTCCTCTTGGAGGTGCTCTGCTGTTCCCACCTCCGTTGTTTGCCCTTAAACCACTTGGAACTTGAGCCAGCACAGGAAAAAACAACATTCCCACCCTGGAAAGAGCATGCAGGCTGGGCAGCTGGGTATCACACCCTGCTCCCTGTGGCCAGGACAGCTCGGACACGCCAGGCGGGAGCCGCCGGGATGGCGAGGAGCCCTCTGGCACAGGTCGCCGCTCCCTGACAGCTCCACTTCATTCCCAGCGCTGATTCCAGGCGACACACGAGCGGATTGATGAACTCCGCTCTCCCGCTTTTCCGAGCCTCGGAGAGAAAAAGCAGAGCCCGGGGCCAAGGCTAAAAACCTCGGCTGACATGAAAGTGAAGGATCTGCCGGTGCTCCCGCCGGGGGCAGAGCGGAGGGGATGCGCTTTTCTCTGCAGCCAGACGCGTGTGGGCTCGGCGGGAGGGGGATGCCTTTTCCCGGGATGGATGCCACCGGCTCAGGGAGGGCGGGATGGGGATGCTGACTCAGCAGCCGCCGCTCCACAGCCTGGAAAGACGCGGAAAGGCGTTTGGAGCATCGCGTTTTGCGCTCTGGGGCCGTGCCGAGCTTCCTTCGCCGCCCCTCCCCAGGCGCTGATCCCGATCCAGGCTGAGCGATGTGACAGGAATTTGTGCCTGGGCCTGGCTTTTATCATGCAGATTGCGCATAAATCATGCTAATTGACCCTGGAGTCAGGGATGGCGTCAAGGTCGACTTGGATTAGGCTTGGAGTATCCTGGTCTAGCGGGAGTTGTCCCTGCACATGGCAGGGGGGGTTGGAATGACATAAAATCCCCTCCATCCCAAACAGCTCTAGGATTTAAGGATATCAAAGTGGTGTCAAACTGGTACAAGAAGAGAACTCCACCTTAAATCCCGCTTTAAATCCCTCACCCCTAGATTTAAGTTGCCATTCCCTCTGTGTAACAACTCCGAGTTGGATTTTAACTTCCCAGGGTGAAAATTCTCATTTATTTCCGCAATGAGGATGGAGGGAGAGATCAGGGAGCTGAGGGACAGCTTACAGCAGGATGAGCCAGCTGTGACCCAGCATTCCCATTCCTCTGAATCCCCTTTGCCTCCCTCTGGAGCCCTCAAATTGTTTTATCCCTGCCTGGGCTTGTGCCTGGAGCTAGCACGATTTTGCCCAGATTTCCCCGTTTGAATAAGGTTTTCCCTCTGGGATTAACCCCTTGGAGAGGCAGGCACCGCCTGGAACCATAGCCCAGAGCTGATCACCTGAATCCCTGCAAAGTTCAGACTATGGGGACTTACAGGATGCAGCAATGGGGCTCTGGATTTGCCAGCAGCTTTCCCAGGGCTGAGCCAAAGCCTCTTCCTCTTCCTGAGTTTTATGCTTAACTGAGGAGTCAAAGAAATTCAAATTTACACAACACTTGATTTGAGGAGAAACGTGTCATTTTCTTTCTGCTTGGGGTGAAAAATTGCTCGGGCTTGGACACTGAAAAAATTAGGGAATCTGTCTTTAAACATTCCTGTTCCTTACCTGCAGGACCCAGGGATGAGGATTTCTGGGGGGTTCTGGTGGATCAGGAGGCAGGGAAAGGCTCTGGATGCCCCCATTGCAGGCAGGGTAATTATGGATAATGCAGCCAGGGATATTGGGATATTTCCAGGGATTTTTGATGTTGCTTTCTGGGAAGTTTTTCCTTGTGAGGGACTGGATGAGGTTGTCCAGGGAATCTGTCCCATCCCTGGAAGTGTTCAAGGCTGGGTCGGATGGAGCTTGGAACAACCTGGGATGGTGGAAACTGTCTCTGCCTATGACAAAGAATGAAATGAGATGGACTTTGAGATCTCTTCAACTCAAAGCTCTCTGTGGCTGTGAAATTTGGGAGATGCCGCTTGGAATTCACTCCTTTCTGTGCCTCAGTTTCCCCAGCAGCAGGAGCTGTTCCTCCTTTCCCACCCGCGGGGGAGACTGGAATTGCTCGGGCTTTACTTCTTTGGCCAGGGCTGGATTTTCCGAGCTCAGCACTTCTGCAGAGCCAATCCTTGGAGCTGGTAAAGTGCTGTGGGAGTGAGGATGTGCTGGATACCCGACCCGGGTGGGAGCAGACAGCTTTTCCATGGATGGGCTGATCCTGCAGCCGGGCCGGGGCAGGGGGGAGCGGATCAATACCGCTCAGATACGGAGAGAGCTGGAATAAGCCGAGCTTTGTAAGTGAAGCCTGAGCTCTCAGGGCTCCCAGTAAAGGCCGTTATCTCCAGACATTCCCGGCTGTCTGGATCCTCTCACAATACAGAGACATTCCAACCAGGATATGAGTCAGCTCGCAGGGATCTCTTCCTGATCCAGCCCAGCACCACTTTGTGCTGTTGGCTGACGCTGCCTGGCGTGGGTGACACCTCTTTTGGGGACAAGGACCAGCCAGGGGGTCCATCCCTACCCATCCTTCCCGATTTTGCCTGCATCCCATCCGGAACAGCAGACACTGATCTCCCCAGGCTCAGTGTGATCCGTGTGCTCATCCCAAAGTTATGAGGAAAACAGCCAGGGAAAAGGCACGTGGATTTATTCCTTGATTTCTGGGCTCTGAGGGTGACTCAGACAATTTTCCTGAGAGCTTCTGGCTTTATCCGTGAAATCCATAGAGGAGGAGAAAGAACTGGAAAGACCCTCCAGACCAACTGGTTTTTGCCCAATAAAATCCAAGGAAAGCTGGAAAAGGTTTGTGTTCCCCATCCCAGTCTCCTGGCCACATTCCCATGCTTCCCAGTGGCTCCAGACTGGGTTTCAGTCCTAGCCCTGTCTAACCAGTCCAAGCTGGGATTGGCAGAAGAAAACTGCTGGATTTCAGGGCCTTTGTCCGTGTTGTGTCTCCTGACCAGCAGAGAATTCCCAGAGTTTTCTCCCTGTTGCCAACAATTTGTACTCTTGAAGCAGCGTTTTCCCATCTCTATTATGGTAGTGGATGGATTTTTCCCTTATAATGTGCCTGTTATCCATGCAAAATTTCAACATCCCGGAGTAAGGAATTCCCTGGGTGTGGAACGCAGCAGCCAAAAGGGAGGGAAAACTTTGGTGAGACCTGGAAAAATCAGTCCAGTTGTGAAAAGGAAAGAGCTGTGAAACCCAAGCTGGTCATCCCAACAATCATTGGGATTGATCCACACAGCCTCTTCCCAAATTAGAAGCTTTTAACTCTTCCCCTTAATATTGGTGTTTCAGATCTTCCCCAACATTTGGGAATAAATAAAATCCAGGCCAGGGGATTTTTTTTGGTGCACCATTCCAGCCGTTTCCCTGCTCCTCCTTTCTCCCCCCCCTTCCCATCTCATTTCCTCGGGAGCCAAAGGAATCTGTCTGCCTGATGGATGGCTCCTGACAAGCTGAGAAGCCAAAGATCACATGTCAATAGGGCCATAATTAGGAGAATTGAGCCCTGTCAGGGCCTCCCGGAAATTTATCTGGAATCAATGGCCAATAGGGTGGAAGGAATGAAGATGTGGGAGTGTTTGCTTTGGAGCTGCCATGGATTTTTACACCCTGTCTGCACAGGGATCCTGCTGGCTGGGCCTTTCCTGCTGCCTGAAAGAGGGGAGGATTATGGAATTAGCCATGGAGATCTGCCCTGGCACCCGCTGACCCTTCTGGGGATGTGGCCGCGCCCCCGGAGCGGGCACAGCGAGAGGGAAAAGTGGGATAGAGGATGGAATTCAACGTTTTGCTCTTCCTTCCAGTGGGAAAGAGCATGGCAATCCCAGGCATGGGTCAGGAATTTGGGGATATGAAGGGAATTTTAGGAAATGTACCCAAATCCCCCCAATGTCCCCCAATCTCCCCAAACACCCTCCACGTCCCCAAACCTCCCCTTTGTCTTCAAATTCTCCCAATGTCTCCAAATTCCCTCCATTGTTTCTCACACTCCCCATCCTCAAATTCCCTCAAATCTCCCCAGTGTCCCCAAATTCTGCCCCCATGTCCACATTTCCCTATGTCCCCAAATCCCTCTCATGTCCCCAAATTCCCAAGTTCCCAAATCTCTCCCACATCCCTGAATTCCATCCCAAATCGCCATGTCCCCAAATCCCCCCAAATTTTCCCACATCCCCAAATTCCCACTCCATGTCCCCCCACACCTGGACCCACCCAGGGATGCAGGATGGGGGAGGCAGCAGCTGAGGGGACAAGGACATCGTCCCCTCCCATCCCCAGCTGAGACAGAGCTGGGGTCTCATCACTCACAAATTAAACCTGGATTAAACCTTCAAGTGAGGCTCAGTTTCCCAGGCATAGTACTGCCAAAAAAAAAAAGTTGGTATTTAGGAAATGACTTCCTCTGGAGGCTGCTAAAGTCTGGGGCTCTGCAGGGATTTTTTCCTACTGCTGTCCCCACACCTGTGGCACCTTCTGGATGTCCCTGAATCCCAAATTTCCTGTGATGTCCTTGGCACTGGTGAAGGACTGGGGGGTTTGCACTTCTGTGGGCTGGGGCTGAATCCTTTCTGCAATTCCAGGGTTTACAGGCAAAGAAAAGCTTGGAGTGCCCTGGGAAACCCTCCAGCATCTGCTTTAATGCTTTGTTGGTGCAGGGGTCAATGGCCTGGCCCCAAAACTATTGAACCATGAAAACAGCTGAGGTTAAAGCCGGAAATCCTTTGGAAATGCTTTTGGATACCAGGCAGGATGGAGCTGGAATCACACAAGCCAGAGAGAAGCAGCAGGCAGGGGATGATCCCTCACTGCCTGGGATTTGGATATTGGGGCATCACACCAGTGGGTGTTTCCACCCCAGGATTGAAATAAACTGAAGAAAGTCTTCAGAATTCCAGCCTTGTGCATTGTTCCAGGGGTCAACCCCACTTCCTATCCATGGATTTCACCCCCAGGGTGCAGCAGGAATTCCACCCTCCCTGGACTGAGCTCACCCAGCTTGCCCATCCCACCAACTCTGCTCCTGCTCACCCAGCCTGCAAAATCAAAGCTTGGAAAAACTCCCAGGGATTAGGGCTTCAGATCAGTGAAATCATTGATTCCCTGCTGGGAATTTGGGATCAGAAAGGCTCTCCCAGCCTGTTTTTGTCATGGCAGCATCCTCATGCCCCCTCCACGGCCAAAATCCCAACTTTTCATCACATCCCAGCATATCCACCAGTCTCCAAAGCCCTTACTGAGATTCATTTCACTTCTGAAAACCCCATAGGACTGTAGGAAAAGAATCAAGGAAAGATCCACAGCCTTCCAAAGGCTGTGGATACCACAGAGCTCCTAATTTATTGCTTCTGTAATTGGGGTTAATTACTGGTGACCAAATTTATCTTCTTGCCTCTCATTAATCCCAAACACAAAAGAACCCTGTTTGCAATCAATTGCTGTTTAATTACAGCACAATAGCTGCCTCCTGAGATCGAAATCCCGCTGGCTCCAGGTCTTGAGGAGGATGGGAGTGGGAAAATGGAGGAGGAGGATGCCAGCAGGGATTGGCATTGTGTATGCCAGGGACTTGTGAAATCCAGGGAGAGGAGTGGGAAGTCTCCTTGTCCTGGTTGAAGGATCAGGGAATGGCTTTCAGCTGGGGAGAAATGAGAGGGAATGACCTCAGGTTACACCTGGGCAGATTTAGGTTGGATATTTGGGAAAAAATATCATGGAAAAGGTTGTCAAGCCCTGGAAAGGGCTGCCCAGAGAAGTGGTGGACTTCCCATCCCGTGAGGAATTTCAAAGCCACAGAGAGGTGGGATTCAGGGATACGGGTTACTGCTGGAATTGGCAGTGACGGATTAACTGGACTTGATGGTCTTCAAGGTCTTTTCCAGCCTAAAGGATTCCATGATTCTGAGATTTGGATGGAAAACATGTTCCATGTGAAACCTCTCAGGGAATATTTGGTCCACCCTCAACCTGAGAACAGGGGGAATGGAAATTCCTTCCTCAAGGAAGGAAAATGGAAATTCCTTCCTTAAGGAAACAAGGTCCCAGCATTTCCCAGGGCTTTGTTATTTGGACTGGAGGTGTTCGAGGTGACCAGGAGATTCCCCAAAGGACATGGAAAGTGAGGAAGAAGGGGGAAAAATGGGAATTATGGGAAAGCTCTCATTTCTGCAGGGAAACCCCAGTTTCCTATCCCGATTCCCCCATTCCTGGGGGCAGAACTCACCAGCCACAGCACCACACCTGAAATCTCCGAATTGTTGTTTTTTCTTTTCCAGGAGAAACATTTCCTTGGCACTGGTGCCTGTCCTGCCCCCTCATTTATCCCGATAAATGCTCTGGATTAAATAAACTCCCCTCACAGACCATCCCTCCCTCCCCATTCCTTAGGAGCCATCAATCTCCAGGATTATTGAGCCCAGTTTTGGAGTTAGTGGGGTGTTGAAAACGCTCCAGTCTTCCCTTTATCACTTTCAGATCAGTCCATCGGATGGGAATCCATCAGGGAAAATTATGGGAGAGGCTGTGCTGATCTATGGCTCCCTGTTCCCAGATCAATCCAGCTCTTCCCCCTCCAGTGTGGGGGTTGTGAGGATCCAGGGCTGGCCATCCTTGACTCCCTTCTCTTAAAACACCACATTCATCAACACTTCCCATTCCTGCAAGGATTTTGTCCTGGGGTGTGCTGGAGATGGGATAAAATATCCGCTGAGTCAAAAAAGGTGGAGGCTGAGTTCCTCCTGGGATCTCAACTCCTGACTGGAGCCACTTGCTGACATTTATTGCATTTAAGATTTGAGTGGATTTAGGGATTATGAGCAGCCAAAATCTGGACTGTGCTGAAAATTCATCATATCCCAAAATTTTGCTGCTCTCAGGATGGTGCTGAGGTGCTTCATCCACCCTGGGGCCAGGAGTCAGGACCAGGAACTGGGTTTGGAGCTGTTTTTCCATCTGGGCATTCCCAATCACCCTCTTCCCACGCCCTGTGTGGATCCAGAGGGAAGAGCACCACCTACTGAGTTTCCCTCACGTCTTCCTTCCTTCTTTTTTTCTTTTTTTTTCTTTTTTTTTTCCTTTTCTCAATCTATTTTATTCCTATTTGTGTTCTTTGCTTCTCCCTGAGATAGGCAGGAGCACGTTTAACTCCAAGGAACCCTCCTGATCTCTCCAGACGTTTCTGCTTGCTCTGATTTTCCTGTGTTAATGAGACTTCCTTGGGGTCTTTCTGCTTCCTGCCTTCGGGAATTAACAGCACCTCCAGCCTGATGCCTCCCCAGATCCAGGTTTTCTCTTGGAATGATTGTGGGAAACAGAATAAATTAGGTAAATTTTGCCTCAAAATCTGAATTTAAGCTAAATATTGAAGAATTTGCTAAAGCAGAAATAGATGCAGGAATATATTCCTCTGGATGGATTTTTCCCTATGGGGGTGTCCATATGTAGGAACATGTCTCTGGATGTGTTTTGGTCAAGGATTTAGGGAATTAGCTGGAGACTTTCACACCTGGGTTCAGTTCCCACCCTGGCACAACCCTTTTAATATTGATTAAAAACTGAAAAATTCCTCAAAAGCAGATTGGGAGAACACAGAGAAATCCACTCTGGTGTTCCCTGAACATTTTTAACTGGGGGAATGATCCAACTTTTTAAGGATAAGACCTCAGCCATGTTATCCCAAAGCCCTTCATTTGCATGCAATGCCAAATTAGACTAATTAAATGTCCTCTTGTTATTTCTTCCTGTTTGGTTTGCTTGTTTGAGCCATAAAAGTGTTCGTGTTTCTCCCAAGGGAATTGGGTGGGGAATTGGCACAGGATATTTTGTAAGGATTTACAAACCCCTGAGTCCCCTCGCCTGCTTCCAAAGGTCTCAACACCGTGGATATCCCAGGAAGAACCTGGTGGGAAGAGGGAATGAGGGAATCCTTGTCAGTCCTCAACATTACTTATTATTCCCTGTTTCATGTCCCACATAAAGCTGAGGGGCACCAGATCTTTCCATTGTGGGGAAAAAACCCCAAATGTGGCCTTCCTGTGGATTAAATGCAGTCTGTGAGGAATGACTTGGAAAAATGGGAGATTGTTTATCCCAAAGAATGAAGGGAGATGGGATAACAGCTGACAATTATGTAAAAGGCTGCTGCAGGAAGGGGAGGGACACGTTTCCCTGTGTATAGGACAAGGAATAAGGAGCTTAAAAACCAGCAAAGGAGATTTAGAGCTGTGGGATAGAGGAGGGCTGGGATTAATTGCTGGGAGGAGGGGAAGGGTGGGATCTCCAGGGATGGAGTTTGGAGGACAAATGTGTCAAGGAGGGCTTAAACAGAGTGGCTTCATCCACGGGACAGGAGGCAGGGAAGATAAACATCCACCTGGATGTTTTTCCAGTGTTTCAGGTGGCTCACAAGGCAACAGGAATGAATTTTGGGATTTCCAGAGTGGGATGGGGGGTTTGGCAGCTTGGGAATTGCTCCTCCGGCTCATTCCTTGGAAGGAGCCATGTGGTGCCACACAGAGCTGCCTATTCCAAAGATTTCGCTGCCATCCCTTTTCCAAAGATCCCAAGGTGACCTGGGATGTGTGTTCATTGAATCCTGGAATGGTTATTGTTGGAAGGCTCTTTAAAACTCATCCAATTCCGACCCCCTGCCATGGCCAGGGGCAACTTCCACTATCCCAGGTTGTTCCAAGCGTCATCCAATCAAGGCCTTGGGCAATTCCAGGGATGGGGCATCCATAGCTTTCTGGGCATCACATCTCAGCCTCTTTCCCACCTTTCCACCTTGGAAATGTATTTTTGGTGGGAATCATCCAGCCAAGCCGAGGTGATCCCATCACCCCGCGGAAGTAAATCCGCTGATGGAGCAGAAGTCGGAAATAACCCAGCAAAAACTTGAGACAGCTCTCGCTTCCAGTAATTCCCAGGGAAGGGTGTCAGCCATGATTTCTAGGAGCCACACGCAGCAGAAAGCAGGGAATTGCTGGCAGCACTAATGAAGTTACGGCCATCCGGTGATTGGGTTAGGAGATCCTCCGGGAGCGGCCGGCGAGGTGATGGACGGAAAGCAGAACGGGAATTAAATTGCATTTCATTTCAATTTGGCCATAAATTTGATGATTTCGTCAGATAAGGAATAAAGGGGGAAGGGAGGAGAGGAGAGGGAGGGATCTGCAGGCAGGGAGCTAGCAGGACATGGGGAATTACATCGTCCCAGTTTGTACCGTTGTAGGGCATCCATCAGAAGTGCCAAAGGTTTTATGGATAGGATGTAAGTCACCTGCTCCCTGTGGAGTAGTCACTCTGGTAATAAAGGTTGGGAATACAGGTTATCCAACTGTCCTGGGATTTATGGGAGAGGATGCAGTGGGTGAAGAGAGGAGATGGACCATTGTTGCCACTTTCATGGGATGCTCCACTTGGCAGCAGTGGTTTGTGTCACCTGGGTCATCTGCTGAAGTGTGGACATGTCACCAGGGGTGGAGACACTGTCATGATGCAAGAGCCAATGAGAATTCCCAGTTTTGGATGCATCCAGAGGAATCTGGACAATCTTGAGATGCGGGGCCATGGGAATCTGATGAGGTTTAACAGAACCAAGTGCTGGTGCTGCAACTGAGTGAGAGAGAGTCAAATTCAGGATCAATCCAGGCTGGGAAGGAGCAGATGGAGCAGCCCTGGGGAGAAGGACTTGGAAGTGCTAGTAGGTGAGAGGCTGGACATGACCCAGCCATGTGTGCTCCAGTCCCAGAAATCCAATCGTATCCTGGGATGATCCCACACTGTTGGCAGCTGGAGAGTGGGGAATTCTACCCTTCTGCCCTGCTTGGGTGATATCCCACCTGGAATGTTGCATCCAGCTCTGAGGTCCCAGCACGGGAAGGACATGGAGCTGTTGGAGCAAGTCCAGAGGAGGCACCAAGATGATCAGAGGGATGGAGCAGCTCTGCTGAGAGGAAAGGCTGAGAGAATTGGGATTGTTCAGCCTGGGAAAGAGAAGGCTTGGAGGGATGTAATTGTGGCCTTCCAGAACCAGAAGGAGCTGAAAAAAACTGGAGAGGGACTTTTTACAAGGGATAGAGTGACAGGAAAAGGGGGAATGGCTTCAAACTGGTAGAGAGTAGGGTTAGATGGGATATTGGGAAGAAATTCTTCCCTGATTTGGGTGGTGAGAATCATGGAATCATAAAATGGTTTGGGTGGGAAGGGACCTTAAAGATTATCTCTTTTCAAGCCTTCCACTGTCCCAGGTTGCTCCAAGCTCTGTCCAACCTGGCCTGGAACTCTTCCAAGGATGGGGCAGCCACAGCTTCTCTGGGCAGCCCGTGCCAGGGCCTCACCACCCTCCCAGAGAAGAATTCCTTCCCAGGAAGAGTCAAAGATCTCCAGCGTTGGAATCTCATACTGGAGACCTTCCAGAAATGGTCACGATTCATTCCAGTTTGGTGACACTGCAGTTCCAGGCCCTGACAAAGGCACCAAATGAACTCCTGGGCAATTTTGCCCCGGAATGTTGCATGGGATCACTGGGAAGCACTCAAGGCACAGGCTGTACTACATTTCCTTAGCACACTGATATCTCCATATCTCCAGTCCTTCTGACCTCACAACATTCCAGCTGGATGTGTCAAGGCTTCCATCCCAAACTGGTGACATCCTTGGATATCTCAGCAAGTTTCAGCCTTATTTTGCTGTGCCTTGCTGTGCAGAGGTTTTCATCCTTACTGGGTGAAGGATTTGGTCAGGGATAGGACTGGAAGCACTTTTGGTGGGATACCTGGCTATCCCATAATTTGTGGGTATCTGGATACCCCATAATTTGTGGTAAAGTGATGGCGTGGTGCACAACCCTAATTTCCATGACTAAGAGCTTGCCATTCCTTGAAATAGGATGGATGGACTCAAAAATGGGGCTGGATGTGAAGTGACTTCGTGTCCAGCTCCAGCATTTCCCCAGTTCAGACATGGGAAGCTGAACCAACTTCTGATGGAGACGCTCTCCGTGGATCATTCTCCTCATGAAAGTGAGTCTGAGACCCTTCTGATCCCAGATCTTCAAACACGGAATGCAGCTTCACAGCCCCCTGGGACTTCACCACACACATGGAATCTGCAGGAACGTCTACTCCTGTGAAGGCTGGATGGTGAAAACAGGGGTGAAACTCAGGGATGTGGCAAAGAAGTTCCAGTGGGATGTTGTAAGTCCTTCCAGGAGCAGCTGAAGGAGCTGGGGGGCCTCAGCCTGGAGAAAAGGAGGCTCGGGGGGGATCTTCTCACTCTCCACAATTCCCCAAAAAGAGGGTGAAGCCNACACGGAATGCAGCTTCACAGCCCCCTGGGACTTCACCACACACATGGAATCTGCAGGAACGTCTACTCCTGTGAAGGCTGGATGGTGAAAACAGGGGTGAAACTCAGGGATGTGGCAAAGAAGTTCCAGTGGGATGTTGTAAGTCCTTCCAGGAGCAGCTGAAGGAGCTGGGGGGCCTCAGCCTGGAGAAAAGGAGGCTCGGGGGGGATCTTCTCACTCTCCACAATTCCCCAAAAAGAGGGTGAAGCCAGGTGGGAGGTTTGGCTCTGCTCCCAGGGAACAAGGGAAAGGACAAGAGGAAACGGCCTCAAGATGTGCCAGGGGAGGGTCAGGTTGAACATCAGGAGGAATTTCTTCATGGAAAGGGTTGTTAAGCATTGGAAGGGGATTCCCAGGGACACCTGGATGTGGCTCTCAGTGCTCTGGACTGGTTGACAAATTTGGAATCAGTCACAGGTTGTATACAGCGATCCTGGATGTGTTTTCCAACCTCACAGATTCTGGGATTCAGTGGTTCTTTGTTGATGCTGAAATTGTCTGGGACAGTCCCAACCCCTTGATCACCACGATTAAAGCTACAAAGCCATGCTCTGAACGAGGCCTCTTGGATCTCTGGTGGGATCAATGATCCCACGGGACACACCACCACATTCCCACATTCCTGCTGCACCTGGCTGCCACGGGGACGGGATATGGATGAGCTGTGCTGAGCCTGGGAGCTGTTTTGTGCTGGTCCAGCAATGCCAAATGTGACAGGAGCTTGGCCTGCCCTTGAGGCCAAAGCTTTTAAACTCGGCGTGAGAGAGAGGCCAAAGTTATTCCCCATCAATCTTCACCCCGGAGCTCCAGCTGCAGCAGGAATGGGAAGGAATTGAGTTCCAGCAGTTTGGCAGTTTTGTGAGCATAATTAATACACATCATTGCCAGGAATTCCCGTGTAGTCATACAGATTTTGACCCATATTTGGGATATTCCTCTGGAGAGCACAGATAGGAATCTGTTTCAAAAGGAATCTTTAGAGGAACTTCCACATGTTCAAAGTGAGGGATTACAAGCGTTCCCAAAATAATGACTGGGAGGTACAAGGGGAAAAAAATGCTGGAATCTATTTCACATGCACAATAATTTACTTTTAGATGTGCAGTAAAGATTTTATATGCACAATAATTTACTTTTACACGTGCAATGATGTTTTTACACATGGAGTAATTCATTTTTATGGATAAAAGCCGACCAATTAAAAACCCGGGTGTTAAACATCCCTCCCACCAATCCTGAAGGATTTGTTTTGGAGTAAAACTTCACTCAGGCCTAACATCAACACTTTTGTGCAGGATTGTTGTTGCTTTTCCAGATGGTTCTATGTGCTGCACCTGATTCTTTTCTGGCTCACCCTCACAGGGAGTAGGAGCAGCTCCATGGGCCATTGGAAAGGGATGTGAGGGCCATATCACCTGGATTGTCACCTGGTTTTCCCCATGATCTAATCTGATCAGCTCCCTGAATCTATGGGAGGAATATCAGCCCCAGCAGGAAGAGATGAGAAAACATTTATGGGATCAGGGAGTCATGGAATGGTTTGAATTGGAAGGGATTTCCAAGGTCATCTAATCCATGGGCAGGGACACTTTCCACTATCTCAGGTTGCTCCAAACCCTGTCTGACATGGCCTTGAAAATTTCCAGGGATGGGGCAGCCACGGCTTCTCTCGGAATTCCATTTTAGGGCCTCACCACCTTCGTATGGAAAAATTTCTTCCCAGTATTCCATCTTTCAGTCTGAAGCCGTAGTGGTGGGATTTTCCATCAGTGGAGCTGAGCAATTGCAAGAACAATTCAAAGACTCCAAAGGGTCTATACAGCTCAGAGGTAAAGAGATAAGTCCACGAGAAATTCCAGCTGTTACAGGATCAATGGAAAAACTTTGTTCAGAGACCTCAGATCTGCTTCTATCTTTTTTTTTTTCATGATTCTCTTCACTTGGTCAAGTCAGATGAGGCTGGAGCTTCCATTTCTCAGGTGAATCTTTTGATCAGACAGCACAAGTTTAGGGGTCTGTGTTCCCTCTGTTTTTCCTGCATATTTAATTCCATATTTAAACGGGGTACACTTTGGAGCCCTCTATCCAGGATGGATTATTAAACTCCAGGAAATTGAATAAAAAGGGAAATACCTCCTTGTTGTCCCTGAGGCTTCATCTCCATGGAAAACCCTCTGCTGCAGTGAACTGGCAAATTCACTGTCCATAGCCAATTCCAGGATGATCTGAAGGAATAAAGGGACTGAATAAATTATGGAATGCTTCCCAATATTCTGGAATCTGGTGGATTAAACGGCGCAGCTCAGGCCAGAGGGTCACCTCCAAGCAGGGCTGTCCTGGTCACACTGAGCCTTTGCCAGTGGCGACTCAGTTACTTTGAGTGGGAATCTCAAATTACTGCAAACCTGGCGGATTCCAGGGAAGAAGAGGTGGAATGGACTGGAAATAAAAAGAATAGTCCCCAGTCTAGGAAAAAAGAGGTTCACAGGATCTTTTCTTTGGACAGTCTGGGAAAGGAGAGAAGGAAAAGAGGAAAAGAGGAAGGTGGATGGTGAAGTGTAATGAAACTGAAACACTTCCCCTTGGAGAAATCCCAATTCTGAAAAATAAACTGTTTTCAAGTTCATAAATGTTCAGTGGGAGCCTGATGCTGCAGGAAGTGGAAAAATTTCTTTTCACCCAAAATTTCTAGTTTTTCAAAGAGAAAAATACTTCCATGGAAGCTTTTATTGGAGGATCCTGTTCCACCAGCTTTCACTGCTGGAGTGCTTAAGACTCTGGTTATGGAGTATTTTGAGCAAGGAAATGGGGAAAGATTGGTGAAAGTGTCAAGCCATTGGGAAATCCTATGGAAAAATGATCTGAAATGGTTACAGATCAATGTCCCAATAGAGGGGGTGGGAATTCTGCTGGTTGGTGGTGTCTGCACTTAACAACACTTCCCAAACAAAAAGGCAGAGAAGCAACCTAAGGATTTACCTGCAAACCATCCTAAAAATCATCTCATTCCAACTCCCTGCCATGGGCAGGGATACATTCCATTATCCTGTGTTGCTCCAAGCCCCATTCTGGAATATTTCCAAGGATGGGGCAGCCACAGCTTCTCTGGGAATTCCATTCCAGAGCCTCACCACCCTCAGAGTTAGCACAGAACAACTCCCTGATAATTTTTCAAGGTTCATGGAAAACTAAAATCTCCTGAAGGACAATTCAGGTGGTAAAAAAAAAATTAAAAAAAAAAATAAAAGAGGGAATGGTAAAATGAGAATGATGAGAGAGGATGGTTAAAAAACAACCAAAGTACCCCCAAAAGTGTAATTCCCCCCCACCAAGAGTGACACTGGTTTGAAAAACTGGCTTAGAGGCAAAGGGACAGTGACAAGGGACACATCAAATGGGGAAAAAAAAAAGGAATAAAGGACATTGGATTTGCACAAAAATGGAGAAAATCAGTGAGATGAGCAAAAAGCCAGGAGAGGCTCTGGCCAGTAGAGCTGAGGCCAGCAAAGAGTTGAAATACTTTGGGAACAGAAGGAGCTATAATAACCCCAGTATTGATTCCTCCTTGGAAGGGAAATGTGCAAAGCAGGCATTTTCCAGGGATATTTGTTTTGTATTTGGAGGCAAAAGCAGATTTGTTCCTGATTAAAGGGAAGGGATGGTTTACAGGCCGGCATTTAGTGGGGAACATTCCAAATAGCCCCTCTTAAAAAACACTCAACGTGCTAAAAACAGGGATTAACTCTATCCAAGTGTTTTCTAGGATGTGGACAAGAAGAATCAGGGCTGGTTTTCAAGATCCCAAGGCAGGGAAATCCAAGGGAGAAGAGGAAATCTGATATCATGTCCGTCTGTTAAGGAATGGGAATGACTTAGTTAATTATTGCCTGCCATTGATTCCAGGCAAAATGAGGGAACACCTCACCAGGACTCGATTAATAAGGAATTACAGGAACATGATGCTAATCAGCAGGGGGTTATGGGAAATCGGTCTTGTCAAATTAAGCAGCTTTTATAAACGCAATTAGAAGAGGGAGGATAATTAACGAACTTGCAGAGGGTTGGGATTGAGTTGCTGGGGGAGATGTTGAAATCCAGAAGTTTTGGTTCAAAAATTGGCATTTGGGAAGTGGGAGGAACGATGGGAGTTGTATCCATTCCTGGAACCCCAACCCTTTAGCCACAACATTCACACAGCACAACGATATCCAAGTAAAATCCATGCAGGCTGTGAGATCCAAAACCTTGGAAAAGTTAATGGTTTTTGACACTCAAGTCCATACATTGATAGAGAAATAAACTCCAAGGTGGCTCCTCAATATGAAGGCAGAAGATGGCTCTGTCTTGTCACCAAGAGGGACAACTGGGACACGTTTTGGTGTTGTAGGTTTGCACCTGAATAAATTTAGGATAAATTTAGGATAAATTGGCTTTGTGTTGCCCTCCTCTCCCTGTTGTCCCACCATCCCAAGTCCAGAGGAGGTCACTCAGTTGATCAAAGGACTGCAGCCCCTCTGCTCTTCTGGGAGAGTTGGGAATGTTCAGCCTCGAGACAGGAAGGCTCCAAGGAGACCTTCCTGTGCCTAAAGGGGCTTCAAGAGATCTGGAGAGGAACTTCGGACGAGTGGAACAAAGGGGAATGGCTTCCCACTGCCAGTTGGAAGAGTTAGATAGGATTTTGGGAAGGAATTATTCCCTGTGGGAGTGGTGAGGCCCTGGCACAGGTTTCCCAGAAAAGCTGCATGCCCCATTCCTGGAAATGTTCAAGTCCATGTTGGATGTGGCTTGGAGCAACCTGGGATAGTGGAAGGTGTCCCTGCCCTTGGCAGAGAGGTGGAACCGGATTATATTTAAGGTCCTTCCAATCCAAACCATTCCATGATTCCATGTTTCTGTGGCTGAGCTGTTGGAGTCTACTTTGGGTGGTGACTGATGGGATCACCTCTGTGGTGTTGGGCAATGTCCTCCCCAACCATCCCAAATGGAAAAGCCTCCTTTCCCCAGGATACAGGATGAACATGTTCCATGAATTTTACCCTCAGACCTCTGAATTTTGGCTGTGGGGAGAAGTGGCTGTGGACTGTGCTTCTTTCTTGGAATCATGGAACAGTTTGGTTTGGAAGGGACTTTAAAGATCATCAACTTCCAACCCCTTGCCATGGGCAGGGGCACCAGAATTCCTCTAGAACTGGATGTGACTGCTGGACCACATCCTAAGGGATGATCCTGATGGGGAAATCAGGAATGCCAGGCCGTGTCCCTGATTTCTGACCGACCTGCTCCATCCCCTCTCCCATTCCCATGCATCTTCCCCTCCTGCACTCCATAAAACTCGTCCTCTCAATTGAGATGCTCTGGTTTATTTGGGCTGCGAAATCTACTTAAACCTTTTTAATTTGTCTTGTTTGGATATGGGCATCATTTGGATCGTGTTTTATGGGCACCCAGATCATTTTCCTTCCTGTAAATCGTCCCTTTAGTTACTGAGGCTTCTGGGAAGTTGTAAATCCTCCCTCCCATCTTTTCCATGGAGTTTACGTTGTTTTACAGCTTCATTAATAGGTTCTCTCCCGGCGAGGTTGATGAAAGTTATTGACCTAATCATAACCTATTAATTATGACAGTAAATCCCACTCTTGGAAATGTTTTACTGAGCAAATGTTACTTGGAAAATCTGCGGGTTAAACTGCAGATCCAAGAACTTTAAATCTCCCGTTCACTGCCCCACTCATGGAGCCTTGGGAGAAGCTTGTGGAGTCCTGCTGGCTTGGGAAAGTTCTTGTTTAGGGAGAATTCAGTTTTCCTAAGCATTGGCTCTACGTGTTTGAATTTGACGTGGAAACTCAGGTGCATCCATTTCTCCTTCTGGCTCATAGAATCATGGAATCGCTTAGGTAGGAAAAGCCCTCAAGTCCAACTGCTCCCCGGCACTGCCAAAGCCACCACTAAAGCATGTCCCCAAGTGCCACATCCACATGGCTTTTAAATTCCTCCAGGAATGGTGGCTCAACCACTGCCCTGTTGCAGCACTTGATAATCCTTTCATTGAAGGAATTTTCCCTGATATCCCACCTAAACCTCCTCTGGTGCAAGTTGAGGCCATTTCCTCTTTTCCTTTTGTTTTTTTATTTCCAGAAAGCACAATTCATAAGGAATTTACTGACTTCTATCTGAGGCCCATCATAAGTAGGGTCAATATTCCAAGTATCTGCCCAGAGAATCTGTGGACTCCTCATCAGTGGAAGTGTTCAAGGCCAGGTTGGATGAGGCTTGGAGCAATTTGGGATAGTAAAAGGTGTCCCTGCCCATGGCAGAGGGTTGGAAGGAGATGATTTTTGAGGTCCTTTCCACCCAAACCATTCTAAGATTCCACGATTTTCCACAGTCACATCCAGGACAGGTTTTTTTATTGGAAGAATCCATCTCCAAAAAAAACAACATCCTTAAAGCTGCACTGGGATCCCCTAAAACCAGGCAAAGGAATGTTTCTCTTCCCTAAATCCCTCCTTTCCAGAGGCAGATCCATCACCCCTGTTGGAAGTGCTCCTTTAGGATACACTCCCTGTAGCGCTCAGCTGCTGAGCGAGCAGCTCCCTTCTGCATGCTCAAATCCCTTGGGAAAACCACTTTGCTTATGAGGCAGAGAGAGAAAGGTCTCCTGGGAATCCAAGTGCTTCCATCAGCCTCTCAGAGTAGCCATCCGTGGCAGGAACTGCGAGAGGTCCCAGCTGGGCTCCAGGGTCTGGATTAAATAAGCATTAAAAGTTCGGATATGCACAGGGAATTTATTGGAGAGATACACATGGGCATCCATTTATCCAGAAACTTCCACAGGATCCCGCCTCTGCATCCCAATGTGTGTCCACATATTCTGAGTTCATGACCTGAACATGAAGTCGAAGGCAATGAAAATGCTCAAAGAGCTTTTTCCTGCCAGATACCCCAAATTCATGGATGAGTATCCCACTGTGCAAATGGGGAAAGCTGCAAGGAAGTGGCTCAAAGGGAGGAGGGGATGGGAGTGAGGGATGGATGTTGTTCCAAATCTCCTGGCAAGGTCACAGCAGCACTGTGGGTTTGGAAGGAATATCAGGAAGAAATTTTTTCCTGGGAGGGTGGTGAGGCAGAAGAATAGATTTCCCAGAGAAGCTGTGGCTGCCCCATCCCTGGAAGTGTTCAAGGCCAGGTTGGACAGGGTTTAGAGCAACCTGGGATAGTGGAAGAGGTCCCTGCCCATGGCAGGGGAAGTGACTGGATGGTCTTTAAGTTCCCTTCCAACCCAAAATATTCCATGATTTTATGATTCCATGAAGATCAAGAATCAGGAGATAAGAAAGAGAAGACGAGGAAGGAATGCAAGGGAATGTGGCAAGGTGGAAACAAGAAGCTCCTCTCCAAGGCTGTTTAAAATGAAGCTGAAGTGACTGTTTAAAATGAAACATGGGAAGATGGAGATCATTGCAAAAATTTTATTGGGATTTTTGGTCATTTTTAAACAGTTTTCAGTTTCCCAGAGGATTCCAATAATTTTAATATCCTTTTGAAAAGGCAAACATACATAGACATAACAGTTAAGCTGCTCTTGTTTGTTGTTGTGTCCCTATTTATGTTCCTGCCATCTCTTATATATAAATCAGTTCCTTTTCCACCACTTCCTCAATTTTGCCTCTTAATTCCCACTGAAACTTCCAAGAGAACTTCCTTTTGGCCATTGCCTGGTGCAGACGCTGAACTATTTCTTTTTTGCTGGAATTGTCTGTTGTTTCGCATGCTCTGTACCAGTCTCCCAACACATTCCTGGGAATTTCAGGTCTGTTTCCATGATTGCAGTTTGAATAACTCCACTCACACACTTCTGAAATTTGGGAACCATATTAGGGTTTGCATACAAAGCACAAATCACTTGGATCAACCTGGAGAACCCTCCTCACTTCCAGCTGCATTTTCCATGTGTCCAACACAGGGAATAAGACCTTGTCAGGTCTTAAATGCCAAGAGATGTTTCAGATAAAAAATTCTGTGGGATATGAAGGCCTCATATATTTTGGAAGTGCTCCACGTCCTTTGGAGCTTTTGTGGAAGATGTGAAACAGGGAGAGGAATATTGGATGCTCCATGGGTGGAATCCCAAGGGATGAAAATGGAAAAAAATCAGGCAAGAGTAGTCTGAAGAGTGGAAACAATGTGGATTTCTCTCTCCTGACACCCAGTTATCCAAATGGCTAATTTTACCTTGAAAATGGTGTGTATGGAGAAAATGGCCTATTGGCTTGCCACAGTCCCTGCTCTCTGCAGGAAAATCCTGGATATGGGTGTTGAGATGGAAAATAACTTTCCTGATGTGCTTGGACAATTCCCAAGGCTCTGCTTCACTGCTGTAATGGCAGAAATGAAGAGTTTTATTCCTCATCAGGGCTCCTAATTTTGGAATTGAGGATCAACCACTGACCTGCAGGAGCAGCTCAGCAGGAAAGTCAGAATTCCTCATTGTCCCTCTTCTCTGGTTCAATTCCAAAGCAAGGACAGGACTACTACTGGTCTGCAGGAGTGGGGAAAACAGAAGCATCCGAGGTTTGGACACCCTCCAAGCAGGAAAAATCGGAGTTTTGGGGGAAATTCACTTCCTTCAGTAATTAGAAATTATTTCCAACCCCAACTTCCAGCTCCCTCCCAATATTCATTAGCCTTTAATTGGTTAAAAATGAAATAAATTTAAATTAATAATTTATATGAATAATAATAGTAATTCATATCCTCAAATAGACTAATTGCTGGCAAGGTGTTTTAAGAGATGCTGCAATTCCATTCTGGGCTTCCTTATCTTTTTTTCCTCTGGATACCAAGGGATAGAAATGGAGTTCCTGCCTCTGGAATTCTCACAGCAATGGTAAGGGCAGGATTTTGCCCCAGGGTACCACAAAGTGCCACTAAATATTCCAGAATTGTAATTTTAAGGGATAGAGAGAGGGAAAAGGAAACCCAGTGGGAAAGGATAAGGTCTTCAGGAGAAGGAGTCCAGCCTGAGGAATCCATGGATGGAAAGAGAAGGACGAAAGGGAAAAGATAGCAGTGGGAGAACAGGTCCAGGGCGAGCAAATTGGGCAAAAAGAATCTGCTGAATTCTGCTATGTTTTCAGCCCCTGAGCTCAGACCCACACAGCTCATGGCATGTAATTCATCAAAAAAACAGCTGGATGGCCCTGGGATGAAGAAAATTCCTGGTGTATCCCTAATTAACCATCTCTTCAGCACCTCTGACAGCTCCTCCTGACCCGGCGGGATTCATCCATCAAACTCCACCCGTGCCAAGAGACCCCGGTGGGTGACAAGGAGGGAGCAAGTCACCCGTGTTTTTCCATCCAGCATCCAAGGGGGGCTGAGGATGTGGCTGGAGGTCACGGCTGATCCTGGTGCTGATGCCACAGAGCCGTGAATTCCCGTCCTGGTGCCGCCGTTCCTCCCGTGTGGCGCGTTCCCTTCCGGAAGCGGGACCGGCTGGCGCAGCCAAGCGCCAGAGCTGTCGAGAGATGAAATCAGAGCCGGCCCAGCTTGGGTTGCAGGGATGGCTTTCTGTTCCCATTAATAATTCAGGGATCCCCTGGGGGTGGGAAGATGACATCATATCCCACCCTTTTCCCATCGCCACCCTGCTTTTCCCTTCCCTCTTTCCCATCATTCCTCTGCATCCAAAGAGTTGGGGACACCTTGGCACCATGTTGTGTTACCACCAAAGACTGTGTCTCCTAGAAAAAGAATTCCCAATCCTTGTTTGCCAGAGGTTTGGTCTGTTTCAGCCACCTGGGGGAGGAGAATAAACCCTGGGAATCATTTTCTGCCTCCAGCCTTTCCTTGGGGAGTTTGGCCATTCCAGGATGGTTTTACTGAGTCGGTGAGAGCAGCTTGGTGTCGTCTCTTTTTGTGAAGGATTATAGGGAAAAAAATAGAGAAAAGTCCTAGAAAAATTTTGAGTAGAAAAAAAGGCCTGAGTTTCACAGACAATTGGCAAGGAAGGATCCTGCAGTGTGGAATAGTGCTGGAATTTTTTTCCTGCTGGCTCATGGTGGGAATACAGGTTGTGGCTGTGGTTGTGGAGGTGGAGATTGTCACTGTGAGAGTGGCACCTGTCCCCACTGAAGGAATCCTTTCCTTCAGGTCCTCCTTTTCCTCAGTCCTGGAGCTCAGCCATCTGTGCAATCAAACCTGAGGCTTTTTTGTGAACATCCCACATGATCCCTCTTCCACAGTGAAATTCATCACCTTTGGTGTCCAAGGCCACCCTTGTGGTGGTATTGGCAGCATTGGAGGGAGACAGGGGTTGGAAAATATCTTGGAAGGATCCAGAGAAACCAACAGATCACGGAATCATAGAATGGGTTGAGTTGGAAGGGACTTTAGGAGTTGCCTAGTTCCAACTCTCTCCATGAACAGGGGACCCCCCACTAGACCAGGAACCCTCTCCAGCCTGGCCTGGACACCTCTTTAGATCTCCAAATATTTTCTGGATATTTTGTCAGGATTGTGTGAGAAACACAAGAAGGAGGGAACAACAGCTTTCCTGGGAGGAGGCCAAAAGTCCTCCCGTGTGAGACTTATGGAACCCTCCCTGCACTTTTTGGGACACACAGATACCCCTAGTTTACTCCTTTTTTTCCTTTTTTTCCTCTCTGCAAAGTGCATTTTTCATGTGGAATCATTCCAAGGGAGCTTTGGGGTCATCCTGGCTCAGTTCAGTCCCACTGTAACCACCCTGCAGAAATTCCAGCCTAAGGCATTGTGTCACTTACTTAGAAATTCCCAGCAACTGGATTTGCCCCAGGAGATGAACCTGAAGAATGGATTTGAGCCAACTCCACCATGGGCAGGGTAGGTGCTCATCCCCACGTGCCCAAATCACCCACGGCTGAAGGATGATTGGGACTTCAGTTGCTGCTATGTCTCCATTTGTATCTTAAAAACGTGGATGGGGAATTTCTCTGGATTTGCAAAAGGGTTTGGAAGTTCCAATAAACATCTTCATCCCTTCCTTCCCCAAATTCCTTTCTCTGATGCTTTATTAAGGGGAAAAGGGCTTTTCTGGACCTCTGCTATGAAGCGTCTCTACCCCTCTTTCAGCACAGTCCAGAGGCACTCCCTGCAGACTCCAAACCAGCTGAACATCCCTAATCTCCTCTTATCCCATGTAATTCCTCTCCTGAGCGTCTCCTGGTTTGGAATCAGGGCCTGCATAGTTCATTTTTCCCCGTTTCATTTCTTGACCTCCTCTTTTTTCTCAAGGATTCCGAGTGTTAACACAAAGAGACTCCAGCTGAACTGCCTGATTTATCCATCTCCTCACCTTGACTTTATTTCCTGGTCGCAATTCCAAGTGCTAATGTTACATTCCTGGTTTAAGTATCTGATTTATCCACCCTCACCTCCCCCATTACTTCATGGTACGGGTTTGAAATGTTAATTTTAATAATAAAAGTTTTACACCCCCGGTGCTTTCTGTGCTAACACGGGGACATTATTTCCTAGGACGAGGGTTTTAAAAGCTAATGTCCTAATGCTGCTTTAATTGTGGGATTTATTCCTGCTAAGGCAGCTCCTGGAAGCATGTGGGGGTAAGAGAAAATCCGTGGCCGGTGGAAATGTCTCTCCTGGTGTTTGGGGGGAAGAGCAGATTCCTGAAGCCAAGCTGGAGAAGGAAAAGCGCTGAATGATTTTCCCTAGGAGGTATCCAAGGCTTCAAAAAGGGTGATGATGCATTTAATGCAAGAGTGGTCTTATGGGGGAAAACAGAATCATGGGATTATAGGATCATTTAAGTTGGAAAAGCCCTCTGAAATCATTGAGTCCCACTGTTAAGCCAGCACTGCCAAGGCCACCACTAAACCGTGTCCACAAGTGCCACGTTTATGTCTTTTAACTCCCTCCAGGGATGGTGACTCCAATACTGCTCTGGGCAGCTGTGTCAAGGCTGGACAACTCTTTCCATGAAGAATTTTTTCCTGATATCCAATGTAAACCTCCCCTGGTGAAACCTGAGGCTGTCTCCTCTTGTCCTGTTCCTTGTTCTCCAGGAGCAGAGACCCAATCCCTCCTTGTGAAGACTCGTGGAGAGACAAAAGGTCCCTCCTGAGCCTCCTTTTCTCCAGCTGAGCCCCCCAGCTCCCTCAGCCACTCCTGGCTCTCCAGGCCCTTCCCAGACTCTGTTCCCTTCCCTGACCACATTCCAGCCCCTCAATGTCATTCGTGTTGTGAGGAGCCAAAACTGATCCCAGAATTTGAGGTGTTGGTGAAGCCCTGATGGCGCAGATCCAACTTCTCCTGGCTCTCTCTTGATCTCTTCCAACTTCTTCCAGGGAAACACAGCTCCAAAACCTGACAAAGTTCCAAACTGGAGTGGGGATGTGGTTTAGGATGTGGCAAGGCAGCCCGTCCCAGCTGGAGATATGGAAAACACTTGGGAACTGGAGGGTCTTTCCCAAATCTGCCACTGTTAGGTTTATGGGATGGAGGGAGGGTCTGATCTCCATGGGCAGCACCACGGCAAAGGTGGGACCAGCACGGTCAGGCAGTGCTGGAGGGTTCTGGTCTCCCTGTGGCATAGGTGGGATGAGTGGAACCAAAATTCCTGGATGTTCTGCACCACCTGAACACAAAGAAAGGAAATCTGAGGCCAAGGAGAAACCCCACATCCTGTTGAGCCGTTGGGTTGTGAATCAATGTCCATCTTTCTGGACTGACAGCCCTGCTGCAGAATGGGATAAAGGTTAGGGTTAGCTTAGATGGGATTTTAGGCCCCGGTTTTTCATCCAGAGGGTGGTTGGGCACTGGAACAGGCTCCCCAAGGAAGCGGTCACAGCTCCCATCCTGGCAGAACTCAGGAAGCCTTTGGGATGTTGGGAGCCTCTCAGGCACATGTTGGGATTTTTTGGGTGGTCCTGTGCAGGGCCAGGAGTTGGACTCAGATCCTTCCAGCTCAGGACATTCCATGAAATATGTGGTACAAGGTGCAGCTGGGGCAAAGCATGGAGTTGCTGGGCTGGGGATTGGGATCAGCCCTGGAGGTGTTGGCTGGTGACAAGAAGACTCGTTCACCTTTAGTGGCTTGACCCAACGATCTTCTCCGGAACTGCTGCCGAGGATGATTGGATTGCCCTGACAGGAACCGGGAAGTTGCTGATGCAGGGAACAAAGGTCCTAAAGCTGCAGTGGCAGCAAAACGCCATCCTGATGTGTCACAGGGACAGCCCCGGCGGCAAGGAGAGCTCCTGCCTCCCCATTGTCACCCAGTGATCAGGCTGAGGGCGACCTTCCTGTGCCTCCAAACCAAGCCTGGGCTTTAATTCCATCGAGGAGAACGCAGACTTAGTCTGGCCTGGGAGGAGGGATGAACTTGTACACCTGTGGTGTTTTTGGGAATCCAACTTGCCCTGACACAGTCATGGGAGAAGGTGTAGTGTCCACTATTCCACTCTTTTCCTGCTCACAGGATCCTGGGGACAACACTGAGCAGCCTGGATGTGACCTGAGCGTGTCACCTGCTTCAAAGACCTCACCTGGCCTCATTTATTTGCTGCTTTGGGGACAGAAAGTGCATGAGGCCACAGAGGGGGGGTGGCAGGAGTGCAGGTGTCTGAGCACCTGCAGATGTGACACCACAAAAAAGGGGTTGTGCCAATTTATCAGGTGGCATAGCTGGACCCCGTGCCCAAGCCCCCAGCTGGGCACCGATAAACTAATTAATGAAAATTAAGCCTGAGCTCTTTGCCTTCTGGTGACCTCTGTGTGTTTGCTGTCAGCTTTCTTATGGATCCGATTTCCCTTTTTCTTTGTTTTCCCTTGGATTAAGAAATTCTCCCATTACAGAAGTCACTTAATGTGGAGGGAAAGAAAGTGAAAATTCAATTGAATAAACAGCGAGGGCACTTTTTTTTTGCTATCTGTAAAAAAAGGAAGAGCCCAAGCAGCAGAAATTAATGTTCAATTGAATAAATACCAATAACACTCCTTCTTTTTGGCTCCTCCAGCTTATGGTGCAAAGATAGTGAAAATTCAATTGGATTTTAATAACAACGTGCCCCATTCCCAAAAATACAACCAAAAGGTGAGAAAGGGACCCTGACTTAAAATCAATGATAGAAAAGATAGGCGACATCATCAAAATTATATTAGCCTTAATAGTCAATCAATTAATGAAATCTCCCAGTTATTTAAAAAAATAAAAAGCCTGTGGAGGTGGGTTTTTTTTTTTTTTTTGCTTTCCTGATGAAGTTTTCCAGCGGGATCTGAAAGCTTTTTGTCCCACCTTCCCTGCCCACCATTAGGGGCCGTTTATCGAAGTGACAGTTCCTTTATCTGGGAAGGAGGGGGGAAAAGGGAGAGTGCTGAGGCCACTGGGAATGAAATGTTGCCGAGATATGAATTTTGATAGGTCGTCAATACCCTCTGTCCCTTCCAATTAAAAAAGAGCAGCAGCCACCGAGGGCAGATGGGCAACATTTCAGAGCCCATAAAATCAAACGGGGGGATAGAGGAGAGTCCAGCCAGACTTCAATCTCCTCACCCTCTTTCCCTTCTGGAATGGGGTGGTTTACCTTAACACTTTGCCTGCTGGATTACACTTCTTCTGGATCGATGTTCTTCACCACTGGAAACTCTTTGGATGGGGGTTTTGGGTGTAGGTGGACCTGTCCCTGAGGTCTCCATGTGACACCAACATGTCCACAGGGGGACAATCAACGTGGTTGGCGCCTGTCCTTGTCTGAATCCAAAGCTCTTTGCCAGGAGATGCTTTGGAATTGTGGGATCGTTTGGGTTGGAAAAGCTCTCCAAGGTCATAGGGTACAGCCCTCCCCCAGCACTGCCAAGGCCACCAAACATTGTCCCCAGGTGTCACATCTACACAGCTTTTAAATACCTGCAGGGGATGGTGACTCCAAAACTGCTTAACCACCTTTCCTGTGAAGGAATTTTTCCAATATCCAACCTAAACTTCCTGTAGGGAAACTTGAGGCTGTTCCCTCTCATCCTGTCCCTTGTTCCCTGGGAGCAGAGCCCCACTCCCACCTGGCTCCCATCTCCTGTCAGGGAGTTGTGTGAGAAGGTCCCCCCTGAGCCTCCTTTTCTCCAGGCTGAGCCCCTTTCCCAGCTCCTTCAGCTGCTCCTGGTGCTCCAGACCCTTCCCAGCTCCATTCCCTTCCCTGGACATGCTCCAGCTCCTCGATGTCCCATTGTGAGGGACCCACAAGTGACCCCAGGACTGGAGGTGCCCCAGCAGTGCCAGCACAGGGGGACAATCACTGCTCTGCTCCTGCTTGGCCACTTTTCAGGCTGGTGGGGCCATCCAGCCACGGGTCAAGCAAACGGCCAGAGGTTGTGTGACCGTGCTGATGCCACCTTGTCCCTTCCAGCCCTCTGGATCCACCCTCTCCTTGGGCTGCTCCTCACCTCCTCCTCTCCCAGGAGAAACCCAATCTGGCCTCCTCAGTGTCACCTGAAAGCTGGGATCTGCTTTCAGCCCCATCCCTGTTCCCGACGGCGGCGCGGACTAAGTGTCTCTGTCGCCCCGCGGAAAACCTCAGCAGGATTCCTGGCTCCAAGGGAGCTGCACCCAGGGAAACGCCCGGATAACCGTGTGTCACTGCCGCGACACGAAATGATAAAGCTCACACAAGGTGTTCCAGCATCTGAACAGGAAAAGAGGACTTTATTTTTTAGGCCTCGACATTTATAGAATTCCAAAAGTGACAGTGGATTGGAGAAGGGCATTGCCACTTCTCCAAGCACACTGGTCAAGCTGACAGTCCACCAAAATTCTCCTCCTACAGAGAAGAATGCAAAACAATCATTATTTACATCAAAGTGGGTGAGAAAATCCATTACAAGAATGTAAACAGAAGGCTTAGAGAAACTCAAAAGAACAGGGCAACAACCGTGGAGGAGGGTTAACTCTTTGGGATCTCCCTGCCAGGTTCCCAGAGGAAAGTCCGTCAGGGAGATGTGGTAAAATCAGTTGGAAGAATGGCGGGAAGTGGTAGGGAAATCCCCATGGATCAGAGCATTCCAGCTGTAGAGGGACAAAGGAGAGGGAAAGACACCTCAGAACCAAAGATAGAGGCCCAAGAGGATTTCATGGAGTAGGAACAAGAAGAAAATTCAATTTAATTTTAGCAAAAGACACTCAAGGTAAGGAGGTGAAGGGATTGTCTCTCATTTGGTTCCAGAGCACAACGACTGATTCCAGCTGTTCCAAGAAAGATCCTGTGAAGTTGTGAAATTCCCCCTTCATGGATTCCTGAGGATTTCTTCTTTTCTTGGAGCAGAACAAGCTTTGCATGCCTTCATTCAAGGACTACAATTAACCCAGTGTTGCAAGTGTGGGTTGACCAGGGAATCCAAAGCAGGATTTGAACCCATTTTGCAGGTGAGACAGGAGCCTCAGCCAGGATCCACTTCAAAATGGGATGCAAATGGAATGGATGAATCTTTGCAAAGTCGTAAACCAGCTCACCTGGATGTCTGCAAGGGACTAAAGTGTCTCTGCCACCCCCTCCAAGCCATGCCCAGTGTCACTGACACACAGGTCCACCAGCCTTTGGAATCCGAATTCCTGATCCCAAGGAGCAAAACAAGATGTCTCTGTACAGGTCTGGATTCCAGGAGATCATCAAATACAATAATGGAGTGGAACCATTCAGGTTGGGAAAGACCTCCAAGATCTTCGAGTCCAGCCTGTGACTGATCCCCACCTTGTCACCAGCCCAGAGCTCTGGGTGCCACATCCAGTCCTTCCTTGAACACCTCCATGGATGGGGATTCCAAACCTCCCTGGGCCCATTCCAATCCTTCACCACCCTTTCCATGAAGAAATTCATCCTGATGTCCAACCAGAACCTCTCCTGGCATGACTTGAAGCTGTTTCCTCTCATCCTGTCCTTGTTCCCTGGGAGCAGATCCTGACCTTCCCCTGGCTGCCCCATCCTGTCAGGGAATTGTGAAGAGCCATAAAGTTCCTCCTGAGCCTCCTTTTCTCCAGGATGAACTCCCCCAGATCCCTCAGCCACTCCAGGTGTTCCAGCCCCTTTTCCAGCTCTGTTCCCTTCTCTGGACATGCTCCAGCCCATTCTTGTCATGAGGAGTCCAAAACTGATCCCGGGATTTGTGGTCCCTCAGCAGTGCCAGCACTGGGGGATGATCCCTTCCTTGGAACTCCCAACCTTGCTATTTTTGGTACAAAAATGACAGAAAAATGACATGATTATCCCAAGGAGTTTGATTCAGACATATGGAATTCAATCTCCATATCCACCCAATCCTGGGAAAGAGTGAAAAGCTGTCACTCACATCTTGTCAGTGGCAATCTGGACAGCTGTCAAGATCCACTGAAGACCCTTCTCTGTCACTTCACCTGCTCCAAGGATTTGAGGTGGCTTCTAACCTTGGCAGTCCAAACTCCTCCAAGACCCCCTTCAGTATCCAAATTAATGTTTTTGGTGTTCCCAAAATATGGTGGATGTGGCTGGAAATTCCAGAGAGGGCACATTTGGGGTGGGTGGATCTGGAGCAACTGGGTTTGATGGGAAGTTTAATTATGGTTCCAGTTTGAGTGAGATGGTGGCTTCTGGGATGGTGACAGCAGGAACGGAGCTCTTGGGAATGCTCATCTTACGTGTCCGGGGGATCTGGAGTATCCCAAAAATTCCCATCCCATTTGTCTGCTAAACTGGCCTTTCTGAGGGATGTGCTGGTTTCCAGCAACTGGATTTCCAGTTATTAACAGTGAATCCAGGGTGCAGAGCACAGCTGGAACCTGTGCCAGGATTCACCCTAAAACAGGGAATGGGGTGTGCCGAGGTTGGGGAGCTTCAAGAATTCCCATATCCTACAGATTAGGAATAATTGAGGGTCCCAGATGGAATCTGGAAGGGGAAAAGCAATCCAAAATCCAAAATCCACTCAGCGCAGCAGGTGGATTTTTTTCCACGTAGGATTTGTTTTGGTCACGGAATTAAATTATTGTGGATATTCCTGGATATTTTTAGCTGGAATGTGATGCAGGTGTGGGGTTAAGAATGCTCAGGATGCTGCAGTGCTCATCCTGCAGCCTTTCCCAACCCAAATCCTCCAAGGATAGGAGGGAAAACAAAGATGTGCCTTGGCTTTGGGCCTGGAAATGAGGAAGGGAATTAACTTGGATGTGTTGGAGGCGGGGGCTGGCACAGGGAATTTTGTTAAGTAGTTAATGGACACAGAATTTGGTCAGCTCCATGGCACCGGCTCCTGCTAACTCAGGGATTTTAGGAACCCTGTGGGATGCAGGCTTGGATAGGAGTGCTCTGAAAGGAGATACCCTCTGGAAGAGAACCGGGATGGGTGTGAGGAAAACCTGGCTGCTGGAGGGAGCAGAGTCCCCTCGCTGGGAATTCTGTCTTGCTCATGGCAGCATCCTTGCTCCACAAACTTCTCACTCCTGCAGCATCCTTGGCTGGCATCCCTTTTTCCTTAGCCTGGGAATGCTAATGAGGTCACAGCCCTTGGTGGGGAGCTGATAACGAGCGTGAAATTCCTTGGATCCCGACTCAGCAGAGCTTGGTGTCACTGGGAGAGCAACACAGTTCAAGGAAAATCCCGTTTGTGGCCAAGATTTTTAAGGATTCCCCCGTCCTGCTTTGCCCTCCCTCCTTATCTCTCTCTGTCCTGAAATTCCCAACATGGAGCAGCCGGGGAATAACCTCCCGGTTCGGTCTCCCAGGCTCTGCCGGAGGCTAAGTGAGGTTAACAACCGAACGTGTTGGGAATTATTGAGGGAAGAGACCTGGGAAAAAGCTCCGTCCCTGATCTGATGGTGATAAACGATTGGAGCTGGGATATCTGATTCCTTCTCTCCGGTGGTCCCTGCAGGAACGGCTTCCAGGCGAGCGTGTCGGCCCTTCATTAAAGGAAAACGGCGAAGATTATCCCTAATATCTTGAAGATTAGTTGGATAAATACACGCTGGAATGTGCAGGTCCTGGGGCTGCTGGGAAACCCTCCGGCTTCATTGACTGAGTTTATCCAATTTGCATCCAGCGGCATTCCCAAGGCTGCTCGGTGGTGCTCGGGTGTGTTTGTAAACACAGCAGGGATGCACTTAAGGCACATCCTCAGGGCTCCTTTTGGGGTTAGAAAACGTTGTTTGGGAGAGCAGAAATGTAAAGCCGTTTTCTAAATGATTCCCAGAAAAGTCTGAGGGAGATTGGGAATGACACAGATGAGCGTGTGAATCCTGGAATCATAAAACACCCTGGATGGAAGGGACACACAAGGATCAGCGAGTCCCACCCCAAGCCCTGCACAGGGCATCCCCAAAAAATCCCACCCTGTGCCTGAGAGTGTTTTCCAAAGATTCCTGGAGCTCTGGCAGCCTTGGGGAACGTGATGATTCCCTGGGGATCCTGTTCCTGTGCCCAGGCTCTGGAAGAAGAATCTCCTCCTGATATCCAACATAAACCTCCCCTGACACAGCTCCAGCTGCTTCCTCAAAGTTATCCAGGATGGTTGTTCATGGAAATCCTCACCAGGATAACTTTCAGATGCTTGAAAATACTGGCATGCTTAAAAAACCCCAAAAACCAAAAAACCCCCAAAAAACCCAAACAAAAAAAAAACCCCAACCAAACAAAAAACAACCAAAAAAAAAACCCCACCAAAAAAACCCAAAAAACCAAAAAACCAAAAAAACCCACCAAAAAAAACCCAACCAAAAAACCCCACCAGAAAAACCAAAAAACAAAGCAGGACTGGAAGAGTTTTTCCTGTGAAAATTACAACTAAAAATCCTCTGGATTTCTTTCTTAAACTTAAAATTCCTTT
>VZRH01002702.1:372113-392705 GCA_013397555.1 Urocynchramus pylzowi | reverse complement strand
TTTTTTGCTTCCCAAGTACAAAAAAAATTCCTTGAAGCTGCCTCTTTTTGAGGAGAGGAGGCACTGGAGCAGAGATTTCCAGAGGTCCCACCAAATGTCTCCAAGGAATGTGAGCAGGAAATTTTGCTTCAGAGCAGCTTTGGGAAAGACAGAAATTCCCAGCCCTGAGTGTCAAAAGTTGTTTTGCTCCCATTTAAAAAAGCAGCAGCAGAAACAATGGCAAATCCTGATGTTTTATTGGATTGACCCAAATGTCACCTCTGGATTCTCTTCCCTTCAACTTGAAAGCCAAAGTCACATTTTAAGTCCAAAACAGAGGAGAAAAATCTGAAGGATGTTGGAAAGGAACCAGAGCTTGGAGCCACCATTTTGCTGTGCAAGGAGAAACCTGGAAAAGCTCCAACCCTCTCTCCGTCCTTCAGCTTGGATTGTTGTGGGAAAGGGGGGAAGCACATCCACCTCAGTCTGGGCTCACCTGGATTTGGGATATGATTCCCAGCACCCACCAAACCAAGACATTTTGTCCCCTCTCCATCCCCTTCATCCCAAAGGAATATCCTTGGGACAAGGGGACATTGTTGTGGTCATCATGAGTTGCTAAATGATGGAGAATCCATGGAATTTTAAAAAATTCCTCAAGTAATGGGATTGACTTTTTAAATTATAATTTTAAAGGTCCCTCCCCAATTTTTTTGGATTTTTTTTTGGCTCTTCCTGCCTGATCTCCTTGGTAGTGGACCTGGAATGGTGGGAAAACCCCATTCCAGGAGAACAGCAGGAATCTGGGATGACCCCACACCCACGTGGAGCTCAAGGCAGTGACTCTGTTGTCATTTGACCCTTCTGGGTGAGGATGAAGTATCCCAAAAATCCAGGAGAAACCATGGAAAGAGGAATTTTATCCTGACCCACCCTGTCTTTAAAGCCATCTTCCCCCGGACATTTAAATATCCCAAAATTACTGCAACACATTGATGGATTTCTACCAAATCCAGGAAAATGGGTGAGAATTGCAGGGAAGGAAATATTTTTGTTTTTCTGCCAAGTTTGGGAAAAAAAAAAAAGGATTTGGGACAGAAGAAGGAGAATCCAAGGGCACTCAGAGGGCACTTGGAGACATCCCAGGTGCAGGGAGGATCCAGTAGCCTCCAGGGAATCAAAATTGCTCCTGTGCAGGCACAAAAAAAATCCAGGAAAACAAAACAAATTCGCCTTTCCACAGCAGAAATTTCCACTGGAGCAGGCAGGGCTGGAGTTAACAGGAAGGAAGAAACCCAGAAATAAGGAAAAAAAAAAACCCCAAAATAAGGAAAAACCCAGGAACATTCATGTAAAATAAGGCAGCTTTTAACCTTTTTTCCCCCCCCCTATTCCTCCTTTTTTTCCTCTCTCCTCAGTTTTCCTCCTGCGGAATAAACAGGGATGGCTGGAAAACAAAGGGTTTGGAATTTATTTATTTATTTATCCATTAATTTATTTATTTCCCCACCTCTGCATTCAGCTGGAGGTGGGAATGCTCCGTGTCCGTGCCTGTGTGGGATGGAATCCAGGCCAGGCAGGCGGCGTGCGGAATTCAGCCTCCCTCAGCAGGAAAGAGGAGCGGGAGCGGCGGGATCGAAAGGAGATGGGAAAAGAAAAGGATGCGCGGAATTGCACACTCCACCTCCAATTCCCGCTGCGGAATTCCGGGCCTGGGCCCTACCGCGGCCCCAGGGAGCTCCGCCAAATTCCCTGGATCCATCCTGCCTTGGGATGAGATTAAAAAAAAAAAAAAAAAAGTGGAATAAAAATCCGGGTTGAAGTCGGGGTGTTTAATATTTTATAATTCCCCCCCCCCTCTAGAGGAATCATAAAATCATGGAATGATTTGGGTTGGAAGGGGCTTAAAGATCATCTCGTTCCTGTCGGGAGCAAGGACAACTCCCACTAACCCCAGAGTGATCCAAGTTGGCCTTGAACTCTTCCAGGGACTGGGAAGTCACAGCTTCTCTGGGAATTCCATTCCAGGGCCTCACTACCCTCACAGGGAAGAACTATTCCCAATATTCCCATCAAAATCTACCTTCCATCACCTTTTTGGCTTCAAACTCAGCTTCTGGAATCTTGGGATTTTCCTTGTGTTTCCCAGACCTCCTGCCTCTGTTTGTTGTTACCTTCCCAGCCAGCAGGAAAAGCAGTCAGCAAGATGGGATGGGAAATTTTGGGATTGCAGGGTTTTCCTGCAATTTTTACCCTAATATCCCTTTTTTATTTCATGGTGGATTGGGTGATCCTGTGCCAGAACTGCCAGACCCATGCACAATTCCCTTTCCCCTATTTATTTTTGTCTTCTGACCTCCCTTCCCAGAGCCAAGAATTCCCTTTTCTAAGCACAGTTTCCTTCCCTGCCCTTGCTTTTCCAACCCCGAATTTGGATACATCCCTGACATTTGCATCCAGAAAATAGAGCAACAGGGAAACTGAGGCTGGGATGGGAACATCTCGGGAATCTCTGCAGCTGGGAACCCACAGCACAGGCAGAGATCCTTGGTTTTTGCTCATCCATGGTTTTGGCTCATCCAGAATATCCCTGGAGATCTGTCCCAGCTCAGTCTCTCACCCTCCCCTTCCCACGGATTCATTTTCCTCCTTAATTTTACATTTGGGAGCTGTTCCTTTATTTTAAGCAGCTTTTTCTGCTGCGACTCCTCAGTTGGATCCCAAGATTTTGCCTGGCTCTGATCTCTCCATGCCCTAAATCCCTCTCAGGTACCTTTTCCTCCCCGGAGCAAAACCTGGGAGTATCTTGGAGCTGAGAAGATGCATTTTAGCCCCAGCCCCGTGTTATTTGAAGCTGTGCCTTTGGGATAATCCTACAAAATGCTGGTCAACACTTTCTGGAGAGTGGAATTTTCTACAGGAAAGCATCTCAAAAAAAAAAAAAATTTAGGGGGTTTTGTTTTTGGGATTAAAAATATTGGAATGAGCTGTTTCAAGTGTGCCACAGCAAAATATTTTGCAATTCCAGGGGAAAACTTCCTGCTGCTCCTCTGCCTGGTTTTTCCCAGTGTTCAGAGTTAAATCTTGAATTTGGTAATTTATTGGATTAGGAAGTTGAGATTTCTGCTGAGTTTTGTTGCTTGGGAGATGGAATATTTTGACTTGACTGAATTAAAGCAGTGTAACATTAGATAAGAATTTTCCAGGTGGATTTTATTCGGAGGACAAATCCCAAATTCTTCCCTGTATTTTTGGTGTTCGAATTCCAACCCCATTTCCAGGCGTCAGGATTTGCAGGCAGAGCAAAATGTCATTTTCCAGCAAAATTGTGGGCTGCACATTTAGACAACAGCTCCAAAAATAATTCCAGGCTTCTGTGAGGTTTCTGATTTTAACAGGAATTTTTTTTAGGATTTTTTTTCCCCCATAAGCATTTAGGGATAGGAAAACAATCCCAAGGAAATGTGATTAATGATCACTGAATGGGTTAATTGGGTAGAAACTCATCCCTGCTCCTTGAGAATCTCAGCTGGATCCTATAGTTGCTGTCCTGGGGATCTTGGACACCAAAATTCCTGGGTAGAAGTAAAAGGACTTCACATTCCAGAGGGTTTGGAGTCATCCTGCCTTGCAGAAAGAAATTAATCCTTTCATATTCCTTCAGAGGGGATGTCAGGATTTTTTTTTTTGTTTTTTTTTTTCCCTTAATATTATCTAAATTCCAGTTTTCCAGAGGTTTGCTGGTTATCCCTGCTTGTGCTAAAGGAGAATTTGGGAGGCACAGTCAGAAACCAGCCCAGAACTCCCTAAGAAAATAAAATCTCCCGGGATTCTGTACCTAAAAGAGCTGGAGCTGAAGGAAGGGAGCACCTTCAGGATGTGTCCCTCTCTCCATGCTCTTATCCCAATGTCCTCTGGAGCCAAACCCGCTGAGGGAATGGAAAATAAGAGCCAGACCCTGCCTCAATTCCCAAGAATCGATTGGCACTGGCATTATTTCCCTCCTTGGCAGAACAAATCCGATGGCTCTTCCAGGGATTGTCACAGAAAGTCCCCAAATGCAGATGGGAGAAGGATCCTATGGATTTGATAAAACAAGCCCCAAAATCAAGTTATTCTTTGAATGCTGGTCATAAAATCCTTCGGAAAATCTGGTTCCAGTGAAATGTCAGACCCCAGAACTTTGTTTTTTTGGAGGAGGGAAAACTTGGATTTATTCCTAAGGCAGGGATAATTTTGTTATTTCAGTGCAGGGTGTGGAGCAGGATTTTTACCACCTTCCTTCCTTAAAAATGAGGAAGAGACAAAGATTATGGACATATTTTCCTGTACTTGTGATGCTCGAGATTTATCCCAGGTTTTCATGTGCATGCCTGTTATCCAGGGTGTGGGGATGTGTGGAGTAAGAAAATCAGGATTTCTCTGCAGGAATTGTGTATTTTTATTAAAGGCTTATTTTGTCTCCCAAATTCCCTTCCTGTGACAGCAGAGAAGTGTTTTCCTGGAAGTGAATCCCTATTTCTACGAATATGGCTTTGATGGAATCGGGGAGCGATTCCCAATTTCCAGCCACTTCTCCTTCCTTTTTCCCCAGCCGCAAAATATTCCGTGATTTAAAAGGCAAAGGGAACGGCTGGATATCAGCATCCCATTCCCAAATATCCCTCCTGGACCGGTGACACCCAGCTACGCTGGGGGAAAATCGGGAACGAATCCATCAGTGTCAGCACTTTCCCATCCCTATAAAGGGATCCGCCTCAGCCCCAGCCCAGCCCCCTCTCCCCCGCTCCCTCTCCCTCTGGATGTGCCCCTGGAATGCCGAGGGAGCCGGAATTTTAAATCACCGTTCCTATTAAATCAAGTTTATTGCACTCAGCGGCTCCGGAGCGCTCCCGTCTCCTCCAAACCCCACATTATCCCTTTAAGATCCCAACTCCAGCCTAAGTTTTATTTAAGGAAGGAGCCCGTGGAGCTTTTTCCAGGTGTTTCCAGCCTCTTTTCCAGCCCTGCTTCCCTGTTGATGTGCTGATCAATTACTCATCAAATCTTAATGAGCGCTTTAACTCAACTGTGGCATCTTAATCAGAGCCTTTGACTGCCAAGTGTCAGCTCCATCGACTTGGGAGAGCTGGGACAAATGATCCCAATCGACTGGAATGGGCTCTTTCCCGGCTTGGGAAGAGCCTTTCCGCGAGCCTCATCTGCCGTCTAGCGGCTGCACGGGAAGAGGACGAACGGAGAGGGAATTTCGAGGGTGGAATTCTGAGGGATGAGGGTGGGATGTGGGGTGGGATCCTCTCCCGCTTGGATCCCGATAGGAGCGGATCTGGGGGGAGTTTTCCTTATGGGAAACGCCGCGTGTTTGTGTGTGTGGGAGTGGAGGCTCCTGCCAGGATCCACAGGATGGCAAATCTGTCCATGTGGGGCTGGACAGGTCTGTGGGATCCCATGGAAGGAGGGATCTCGGGACAGGAGCTGCCTGGGGCTGGGAACACAAGGCAGGGCTGGATATATGGAAGCAGGGAATTCCCTCGGAGAGGGAATTTCGAGGGTGGAATTCTGAGGGATGAGGGTGGGATGTGGGGTGGGATCCTCTCCCGCTTCGCTCCCGAGAGGAGCGGATCTGGGGGGAGTTTTCCTTATGGGAAACGTGGTGTGTTTGGGGGGGTTGGAGGCTCCTGCCAGGACCCACAGGATGGCAAATCTGTCCATGTGGGGCTGGACAGGTCTGTGGGATCCCATGGAAGGAGGGATCTCGGGACAGGAGCTGCCTGGGGCTGGGAACACAAGGCAGGGCTGGACATATGGAAACAGGGAATTCTCTGTGGATGCTCTGGGACCTCATCCCACGACAGAGTCCAGCCTGCTTTGGGACAGTCCCCACAGGCCTTGCAAACCTTTCCTGGGATTTTTTTTAGCCTGTTCTTTTTTTTTTTAATTTTTATTTTAATTTTTTTTTTTACTATTATTTTTCTCAGTAGCATCTGTTGGAAAAGCTGCTTAAAGGAACAACAAAGAAAAAGCTGACACAGACCTGAGCCGGGGAGAGGGAGCAGGCCAGGATCGCTGGAATCCTCAGGGATGTTTGTATCCGAGCTTTTATCGTGTTCCTGTCCCCTCCAGACACCTCTCTACAAACCTGGGGACCCTTTTTTTGGGGACAGGGACAACCAGGCAGCAGATCCAGGTCACCCAAAGCTGCTGGGAGCATCCCCTACGAGTGGGAAGCTGCAGGATGTGCTGGCTCCCTGCCTGACCCCCTTCCTTGGATATGAAATCAGCTGAGGGCAAAAAGGCTTTGGAATCAGGTATTCCAGTTCAGTGCCGACGAGCAGGAGGGATGTCTGGGATTCTGGGGGATGTAATGCCTGGAAGGAGGATTTATTATTATTTTTTTAAGGCTGAGATGATCCTTGTGGGATGTTCTGGGGAGATCACAGGGCGAGGCAGCTGCTGCTTCAATCCAGAGGGGTTTATGGGATTGGGACAGCACCGTATGGACATCCCTGTGCCCTGTCTGGAGCCAGGAGAGCCCTGCAGGAGGCTTATTTTTGTTTGTAGAGGTGTTCCTGACCCAATTCCCAAACATTCCCCACTCCCTTTGCCTTCCCAAGCACCCAGGAGAGGCTCAAGGATTGATGTTGTCCGTAGGAATTTTCCTTTTCCACCCACCAGGGTCACCTAGCATCCCTAAGAAGGTTGAACAATTTTTTCCTCACTGTCAGGAATTTTTCCTCTGTCAAGGAAAAATCCCATGGGATTTTTCCTTGACAGAGGCTGGCAAGGATGTGGGATGGTGATATGGAAGGAGGAAAAAGAGGGAAAACCAGGATCTATTTTGGATGCAGGCAGGGAGTTGTGGGTGATGGGAATGATGTGAACTTGGGGCCCATCACCAGCACCAGGGTCTGAGCATTCCAGAGCCTGGGAGTTTTCCCTGTGGAGCATCTCTAGATCTCAAAGATCCATTTGAACAAAGAGAGGGAGACAGAAAGAGTTGAAACAATTCAAATTCCCAAAAAACAAACACTTTCTATGGCCTTGTTGATCCAGTTGATCCAAAAAACTTTGGGAAAGGGGGATCAGGCAGAGGAGATCCTGCCTGGAGCTGACACAGAAGGGAAACAAATCCCTTTGGATGCCTTGGGCTGGGGCTTTCTTGATTTAACCAGATTAAATCAGTTCTGCTTTGCTGACTCAGATTCCCAACTCCCAGATCCAAAGGGCTCGAACTCCCATTAAAACCAGTTTTAAGTGGATGAGGAAATGAAGTCAAAGGGCCAAAGGCAACGTGAAATCCTGACCCTAATCCATGGCCTTACAACATCACTGCTCTATGAGGGAGATTCCCAGAATCATGGAATGATTCCGGTTGGAAGGGGCTTTCAAGACCATCTCATTCCAACCCCCTGCCATGGGCAGGGACACCTTCCACTATCCCAGGTTGCTCCAAGCCTCATCCAGCCTGGCCTGGATCACTTCCAGGGATCCAGGGGCAGCCACAGCTTCTCTGGGAAACCTGGGCCAGGGCCTCACCACCCTCACAACGAAAAATTTATTCCCAATATCCCACTAACCCTTCCCTCTGGAAGTCTGAAGCCATTTCCCCTTGTCCTGTCACTCCATCCCTTGTCCAAAATCTCTGTCCATCTTTCTTGCAGGATCCCTTCAGGGAAGGCCACAATTAGGTCACCCCAAAGCTTCTCTTTTCCAGGCTGAACATTCCCAATTCCCTCAGCCTTTCCTCACAGCAGAGCTGCTCCATCCCTCTGCTCATCCTGGTGCCTCCTCTGGATTTGTTCCAGCAACTCCACATCCTTCCTATGCTGGGGAATCCCAGAGCTGGATGCAAAATTCCAGGTAGAATCTCACCAGAGTGGAGAGAGTTCCAGTGGTGTCCTGAAGCTCTCTCAAAGGAAAAATTAAGGAGAGGCCAAACCTCTCCTAAGAATCTCCCAAGCTCCAGCTGCTCTTATCACAGGGAATTTCCTGAGCCTGCTCTCCCTTGTCTAGGAAGTAACATCCGGCAAATCTCTTTTCCAAGGATGTGCTCAGCCTCCTCTTAAAACTGAATCCACAACATCCCCTGGGAATCAATCCTACAGCTTCATGATTTGGGATGTCGGGAGAATCTTCCTTGTGTTTATTGGTAAATTTTTAAAATTCTGATGATTTTTATAAGTTTTGTGTTCCAGATCCAGTTGTTTAATTGACCTAATTTGGAACAAACACATTAAAATATGGAATGTCCAGACTCAAAATCGGGGAATAAAATACAAATGAGCTCAATATTTATTTTCTTTGGAAAATGTCCTGGTTTTTAGGTAGATTAAGGATTTGGAAAACTCATTCATTGATTTGGGGGCCATTGGTTAGATTGTCAGGACTCTTTGTTGGATTGATTGGCAGCTTGGGAGGGTGTTATCCCCAAAAATATCCCAGGGTCTCAGATCCTGGTAATCAGGGCAGGGGAGAGACTGGGAAAACTGCTGGAAGCAAAGGCAGGTTGTATCAGTAATCCTAAGTGTAAAAGCATTCCCCTTCCCCGTTTTTATGGTGGAAAACTCAGGGAATGGCCATGATGGCATTTGGGATTTCCACGGCTGGAAGTTGCAGGAAGGGATATTCCAATTATATAAAGGAAAAAGGAAAAAAACCAAAAGCCCCACGAGTGGCCAGGCAAAGGAAAAGGGACTCAGAAAGGGAAGTGACCCCGCTTCCATGGATTTATGATCATGCTGTTTGTTTGGAATTAGAGGATCTTTAAGGTCCTTTCCAACTCCAACCATTCTAGGATATGTTTGGATTCATATCAGAAGATGTGGATTCAGCATGGAAGTATCCAAATTTTTTCCAGGGAAGTTCTGGATAAAGAAGCTCTGGAAGAAGGGTGGAGCCAGGTGGAGGTTGGGATCTGCTCACAGGGAACAAGGGACAGGATGAGGGGACCTTGGCTTAAGCTACTCCAGGGGAGATTCAGGTTGGCCATCAGGAAGAGTTCCTTCTTGGAAAGGTGATCAGACATTTGGAAGGGGCTGCCCAGGGAGGTGTTGGAGTCCCCATCCCTGGAAGTGTCCACCCTGGAGGTGGCACTCACTGGGCTGGTCTGGGTGACAAATTTGGGATCAGTCACAAGCTGGCCCCAATGACCTTGTAGGTATTTTCCAACTGAAATGATTCGGGGATTTTGGGAAGCTCTTCCTGGCTCAGCTCAATATCTGGAGATTGAGGCGACCAGAAAAAAAGTTGGAGAAGAATATTGAGGCAAGAAAAATTCCACCTTGTGGAAGGATTTCTGTCCTCCTTGGTGGCTTAATATGGATACCCTTCTCCTGGGATGGGATGAGAAAAGCAGGATGAAACTAGGGAAGTGGCAGAAGGATCTGTTCCTTGGAAGAACATTCCAAGCAGAGCAGAGATGCAGTAACTCCACTGCTGTGGACACAAAAATGGGATGAGAAGACACAAACCATGAGCAAAGGAAGACAAATCCCACACTGGTGACCTGTCCCCTGACAGAATTCCATGTCTCCAGCTCCCCTGACAAATGGGGTTATTCCCCTGATAAATGGGCCCCTCGGACCCAGCGTGTCAGGAGCCATTCCGGCAGATGGATGTCTCCCAATCCCAGCCAAAGAGCTCATTTCCTTCTGCTATAGATCCTGGAGGCTCCTGGCAGCAGAGAAGGATAAGTGCACTCAGCAGGGTCCTGGGCTGGCTGGGGTGGAGGGGAGGCACTCAGGATGCTCCCATGGGAAAGCAGCGATGGATCTGGAAGGAATCCAAGTGGTCAACGTGAAAAGCCTTTCCCCCCGGGAATGGACCTGCACTCTTCATCCAGCCTCATCCAAGGAGACCTCCTTCCTTACAGCCTACGGAAAGTAGGGAAGGCAAAATGGTGGGAGCTGATTCCGTAAGGATCTGTGTGGCCAAGGTATCCATACCTCCACAAATCACGGAGTCATGGAACCACTGAGGGTGGAAAAGAGCTCCAAGATCGTCGAGTCAAACCTGTGACTGATCCCCACCAAAGCACTGAGTGCCCCATCCAGGCATTCCTTGGACACTTCCAGAGGTGGGGACTCCACCACTTCTCTGGGCAGATCCTTCCAATGCCTGACCACCCTTTCCATGGAGAAATTCTTCCTGATGTCCAACCTGGACATCCCCTGGCACAAGCTGAGGCCATTTATTCTTGTGCTGTCCCTTGTTCCTAAGGAGCAGAGCCTGACCCCACCCTGGCTCCACCCTCTTTTCAGGGAATTATGGAGAGTGAGAAGGTCCCCCTGAGCCTCCTTTTTTCCAGGCTAAACATTCCCAGCTCCCTCAGCTGCTCCACATAGGACTCACTCTCCAGACCTTTCACCATGGAATATTTTGGATTTGAAGAAAGGGTTTGGTTTTATCCAGGGAACAGTGGGAGAAGGGAAATTCCCTGTGGAACTGGACAGCCAAACACCTTCTTGGCACAGGGAAAAATACAAAGAGCGACAGGAAATTGGGATTCCAAGAGAAGTGTGGAGATTAGCTGGAATTCTGTAGAGTTCAAAACTGCTTTATTCCTGAAACCAAAAAAAGGATGGCTTCCACTCTCCTTTGCAAGGAAGCAAATTCCGTTTGCTTCTCTCTGTTCAGGTGTTTTCTTTTCCCTGAAGCTGAAAAGTCCCTTGGATTGACAAGACAAGTCTGGACAAATAAATTATCAAACCTTGCTGGGAAATTCATTATTTGCATTAGTAAATCTGCAGGGCTTTTCCCAAGTATCCACCAAGATCCCCCTCTGGACTGATGGAATACTGTATGGCTCCTCCTGTTTGTTTCTCCCAAGTTCCCCCCTTTCCATTCTCCTCTCCTGTTTTTACTTGTTTCCTTACCTTGTATAATCCAGAGGGGAATTCTGTGGGGATTTCAATGGCAGCAAATATCACAAGACACCTGGAATTCCCAAATTCACTTCCTTGGAAGGAGCTCATTCATTCCATCAGGAGAGATGCCAGGAGCTCTCACCTACCCCCACTCAAACCTTCAAGCTGCTGCAATTAACAGGACAGATTTTAATTGGCAATTACAATTCCATTAACTGGGGCTGGTGGATCATTGGATCTGTCAGGAAAGCCCTGGAGCAGGGAAGATTGGTGGATGGATCCGAGATCCTGCTCCAGAGCTGTGGAGGAAGAGACAACAGGAAACTGGCTGGGCTTTCTCAGACAGAGAATTGGAAGAGGACTTGCTTGAAATCCACTTGTATTCCTTATCCAGGGATGGCTGCATCCCAAAAAAGTCCTTGGGATGAAAGCTCAGCAGCATCAGGGATGAGGGAGACAGGGATCAGATCAGGAAGAAGCTCCAGCCCAGAAACCACCTGGGAAGCAGAGCCTGGATCTCCTGGTTGGAGGGGAAAATGCGTGGCTCCAAGGGAATTCCATTGCTAGAAGATTTGTGAGGTCTGGATAAAACATCCAGGTACCTTCAGGACACGGGGAATTTATCAAAGGGAATTGTTCAGGAATTTTCCAAGTTCTTTTCGTGGCTTTTCAGCAGATGTGGGGTTTATCCTCTCTACCTACACTGGTGGGAATTCCATCCTCAGCTTTGCACAGCTGATCCCAGCATGGCACAATTCCCAAACCAGGATTTGCAGCACCCTGACACTGATCCTGCCATGCTCTGTGGATCCCTCTGATCCCTCTGCCAATGGATTCACACTCTCCTGGCTCTCCCTCATCCTCATTCCAGGAATATTTTTCATGAGTCACCAGCATCAGCCAACACATCAGGTATAACGTCTCTGGATAATTTGAAGGGATGACTTGGAATAAGATTCACAATCCTTCAGGATTTCTCTTTAATGACAAATATTCCTATTCTTTTATCTGTATACTGCCAATATTTCCTTGGATAAGAGCTTTTTCCTACAAATTTCCTGGAAAAACCCAGCAGTGATCACTTTTTACAGGCCCGGTGAATATTGCCCATCATGAGGGCTTGGGGAATGCCAGAGGGAAATCCCATTCCAGATACACTTTTCCAGACAAAACAGTGATTTAAAGGAAAGGTTGGGAAGCAGAACGGTCCTCAAAGTTGGGTCCAGGTCTTTTGGGACAAAATCCATCTTCATGTGGAGACTCAGGAGGGTTCTTGGCATACCCAGAAGGAGGGAGGAGTTTCATTCCCAGCAGAGTTTCTCTGTAGGAGACAAACAGGAACTGGTTGTTTGTTTGGATTTATTTCCCTGTTGGCCATTCCCAGCACCTGTCAGCTCTGAATTTCATCAGGTCTGACAGGAAAAGTGGGATCTAAATAATTAAATTCCTGAAAAATTTGTGAAGACATAAAGCAGGGTAAAATAATCTGGAGTTCTCTGTGGAGCAAAGGCTGGACAGAAAAGGGTGGGGAAGAGGAGGCTGGAAAAGTATAGGGACACCCACGGCCTGGAATGGATATTCTAGGCTCCCAAAATTCCCAGCAGAAGGAAAGACACCACAGAAAACAGAAATTGTGGGATTGTCTGTCAATAAGTGACTCTTTCCACAAAGGCATCCTGGTGCTGGAGCCTCTGGACAGAGTTTTCCTGCTTTATTTGGGATCCATTTGCTGCCTCAGCTCCTGGTTTTGTCTGTCTGAGCTCTGTCTGTCTCCATCTCTCAATCACAGCCACAAGTTCCCATCTCCGATGGACCCAGGAGCGGGATGTTATTGCTCACGGAGCAGTTTTCCATGCAGACGGATTAATGCTTTCTCAGACTTGGATTAACCCTCCCATGAGCTCCTCCAAAGTGGCCTCAACATATCCTTTTCATCCCAGCATCAATTCGTCCTTTGATGGGATATTTTGAGACTTCCCTGATTATTTGTGATCTTTATACTCCATGTTTTTATGCTGTTGCCTTGACCTTTCCCACCTGAATTTTTTTGAGGGCCAGAACCTACAGCCCCTCATTTCCTCTTTGCTCCCAGGGTGTCTCTCCATGCTGGAATATTCCCATGTTTAGATCCAAATAAATAACATCACCAATGATTTTCTCTGCTGTTGGCAGCTCGGACTCCGGAGATGGATGTAAGGAGAAATATTGAGCAAAAATTCCATTTTAATCCCTCATCCAATAATTCTGGGCGTCTCTGGTGCTTCCTCACTTCTCCGACACAAAATTGTGCATTCCCAACCTTCGGATAATATCCGAATATGCAGATTTTATTGACTTCTGCTCCAGTCAGTTTGGAGATTTATTGACGTGGGAAGGGAATATTGACCTGGGATGAAACTGAGGTCAATGTGAGCATCCCACAGGAGCATAAATTTCCAAACTGACCCAGCAAACAGAAGTCAATAAGGGAATGGTTCATCCAAACATTGTCTTACCGAAATTAATTCCCAGGGACGTGGCTTCACCTGCAATTTTGATGGAGAAATATGGGAGGCGAGATCGGGATGAATGGGAGTTGGTGTCTGATTATGGAGAGTAATGAAACTGCTGGGAATGGGGGAAAAGGAATTGGATTTGTTGATAATTTAATTTCCAGTCAGTGATGGAGCAGCCTCCTGTTAGCTGGGGATGACTGGAATGTGCAGGGCAGGATCAGGTGTAATCCTCAGGGATAAAATTCAGGGAAGGTGGCAGCTCATGATGTCAGTTCTGTGTTGGGGCTCTTCATCTCCACAAAGCTTTTGGGGGATCCTTGGTGACTTTCAGTGAACTGGGATGAAGATCCTAGTTTGCAATTTGGCTCCAAATTGATCAGTTTTCCAGTCTTAGTCCAGGCGGGAATGGGGGAAAAAAAAAAAAAAAGTGTTTTAGGTCTCACGATATAATTTGGGATATGTGGGGTGGGGATGCTGGGATCTGCAGGGTTTCATGGCCTCAGGAACACTCTTGAAATCCTTTGTTCCCAACCCCAAATTCCCTACACACACAAAAGCATCCTGTGTTTTAATTTATTCCAACATGGATTTTCAATGTGAGCATTTCCGAGTGTTTTTTGTTCTACAGAAATGACTTTCACATTTTAATTTATTTTTTTAAAGTATCTGTAGTGGGAGAACCACAGGCTTAATTTCTTCATCTTTATCACTTCACGATCCCAAACCTCTTCCTGTGAGCTGGAAAATCTGCTCCTGCCATAGAGAAATCTGCTCTTCCCTTTTGGAATTTCATTACGGGTGTCACCACATTTTTGAGTCTTGATAAAAAGATTTGGCGGCAAAGGACAAATTCAAGAGCTCGTTTGTCTTAGAGTCAATGGGGAGAAAACTGGAATTTTGATGGAATGTCTTGTCCCAGCTGAAGGATCTGGAGCACCAGGCTGGGCTGAGCTGGGAAAGGGGCTCATCCTGGAGAAAAGGAGGCTCAGAGGGGACCTCCTCACTCTCCTCAAATCCATGATGAGAGCCAGATGAGGGCTGGGCTCTGCTTCCAGGGAACAAGGGACAGGATGAGGAAACTGCCTCAAGTGGCACCAGGGCAGGTTTAGTTGGATATCAGGAAAAATTCCTTCACTGAAAGGATTTTCCAGCCTGGGGCAGGGGTGGAGTCCTCATCCCTGAAGGGATTTAACATCCCTGTGGATGTGGCACTTGGGGGATATGGTTTAGTGGTGGTGCCATTTGGCAGTGCTGGGGTGACAATTGTACTCAATTATCTTAATGGTTTTCCCTAACTTAAATTATTCCCTGATTTTAACAAATTATCCCTGAGATGTTTCTGAACCACTGAAGCCACAAAGAAAACCACAAAGTCATTTTTCCCAGCAGAGGAAGCTGAGATTTGTCAGATTTTAGGTGAAGCAGCAACCAAAACTAACCCTAACACCTCTTAGTCTCCGCTTACCCAGTCTGGACTTATCCCTGTCAATATCCTCGCATCCCACTCCACTTAATCCCTGTTTCACCCGGACATCCCTGGAGATTCTCAGTGCAAAGTGATGTCAGGTCCTCAGCCTTCCAGGTCTGCAGTGCACAGCCAAATTGAGCTCATCCATCTTCCCTTTAAATCGCTGTCCACGTTGAACTCCTTCCCAATGTTTAAACCACTCCGAGGATTTGTATTTAAGAGGAACTTAAATTATTCAAGGCCTTAATGTTCGGGGCTTTTTTTGAAGATGCATTTTGGAGCTGTCAAGCGAACAATCTTAAATGACAGATTGATGAATTCATTGTCCCTTCCCACGTCTCCGGGAGGAGAGAGGGATGTGGCTCCCAGGGAAAGCAGCTTTGCTTGTGGAGATAGGAGTTTTGCCCTTAATTCCCAGTTTTTTGGGGTGTTAACACCCTTCTGCTGCATGTGGAGTCAGCAGAGCAGGGTCGACATCAGCCACAGACTCAGATTCAACCTGGGGCTGGAAGAAATATTGGGAAGTTGCCTGGTTTTGTAGGGATGGTGTCGGCAATGCTGAGGTGCAGCTGGAGCTGAACATGGCAAGGGATGAAGGGAATAATAAGAAGGATTTCTACAAGCCAGGAAAAGGTCAAAGGAACTCTTTCCTCCTAAAAAGCAAGACTGGAAAACTGATAACAATGGATGAAGGATGAAATAATCAACTTTTTTTGCCACAGTTTTTATGGAAACCTCTCTTCCCACACCTCTCCTGGGGATGGACAATGAGGTGGGGACAAGAGGAGCAAAATCCTTCCCACCATAAAAGAACAGCAGGTTCCAAAACCCCTGAGGAACCTGGGTGTTCTTCTTAAGTCTGTGGGACCTGATGGGATGCATCCCAGAATCCTGAAGGAACTGGCTGATGTTGTTGTCAGGTCACACTCCATGATATTGGAAGAGTCACAGGAGGGAGGTGAAATTCCTTGTGACCAGAAAAAGGGAAATGTTGATTAACCAACCCAGTGGCTTTTTATGGTGGAGTGACCACAAGAAACAAGGGAATGGCCCACATTTATTCCTTTATCTGGAATTCTGTAAGGTTTTTGATGGTGTCTCCCTGATAAAACCAAATTCAGGTCCACACAGACCCATCATAGCCTAAACACATCATCCTAAAAACCCAGGATAATGAGCCCTTTCTCAAATGCTTCCCAGGAATGAGGAATTATGACCAAGCACCAGCCATTACCACCACAGAGAATGTAGAATTTTGGAATGGTTTGGTTTGGAAGGAACCTTTAAGATCATGGAATTCCAAACCCATGCTGTGGACATTTTGGGAAGGGATTTCAAAAGTGCAGCTGGGGTTGTTCAGTGCTGGTCCCCCCATGGGAACAAGGGGACAATCCAGGCACATTTATTGCATAAGAACAGACTGAAAATCTGGGAAAAGCCCCTGTTTGCCTTTTTTTTTTTTGCCAATCTCAGCTCCCAGTTCAAGGCAGAGCCACCTCCCACAGCCTCCTGGAAATAATGAACAGCAAAAAGATCCAAAATCCCGGAGGGACAACACAGCTCCAACGTTAATGCACATGGAAAGCTGTTCTCATTCCTGGTCTTTTCCTTCCCAGACAGATTTTGTCAGACGGCAGCGAGTTCATCTCAGAACAAATGACTGAAGGCTGCAGGGATTGATTTCCAAGGGCAGGAGGAAAAGAGCTGAATCAGGACAGCCGAGATCCAGACGTGATGTGACAGCTCCCAAAGTATCCGAGGGGTGGAAATGCTGCGGAAACAGCGGCTGTGTGGGAAATGTCTTCATGGAGATGTCTCAGGCTGCTCGCTGTCTATTAAAGAAGGGCCACTGGACCATTCCCAGGGTATTTATGAGGGGTTTGATGGATTTAATAAAGTGGGAATTGTGAAGGTAAAGAGTGGATAAATCAAATTCCAAGATGAAAGAATCCCAGCAGCTTTTTATTCCTCGCGGAGCTCTGGGATGAAGTTCTATGGATGCAAGCAGGTCAAGAAACAGACTTGGGAAAAGATGCCTATTATGTGGAATGTCCTACAGCAGAATTCTTCACTCTCCTAGTTATCCATAAATACAAGGCTTTGTATTCCAAATTCTTGGTGAATCGGGGAATTACCTCTAGGAACTTGGTGGCTCTCATCCGAGACCATTTTCCCTTCTTTCTGAGGTGTGGAGTTAAACTTCCCTAATTTTAGGTGCTCAGCAATGCACTAACATGGATTAATGGATTAATCCATGAGTTAAACTCCTTGGTTTGAGTTCTCGGTGGGCATCGGGATGTGACGGTCTCATCCCAAGGTGCCTCCTTGGATCAGAGGGGCCCTGACCATATTCCACTGACTATCCTGGGAATCCAGACCACTCAGTTGGACGTGGGTGCTTGTATTCCTGAAAATTAAGAAAGGTAAACCCAAACAGCACCCAAAGAGAAGAGGGTGCCTCTTAGGAGTCTTTTGCCTCTCCTTTCCTCCAGCAAAGGAATTCCCTCTTTCATCTGGATCACCTGGCTCAAACCTCTCTTTAGTGCATCCTCCCTGCTTCCCTGCAGGATTAGGAGTTGTTAAGAGCAGGAATGGAAGCTAATGCCAGTCCCTGGGAAAGGGATCAGAGCTGAGGTTGTTCCTGATGTGCCTGTGGATTGTGGATCCTTTAGCAGCACTCAGAGGGTGCTAATTCCCTCCAGGAGGTAAAACTCCCCTCCTTATTTTTCCTCCTCTATCCTTAGCTCATCCCTGGGCTTTAAAGAGAAGCCACCTGGCCTTGCTCCTCTCCAGCACCTGCTTTTCCTTGGATTACACATCCAGAGCTGAGACAGGGGTAACTTAAGAATGTTCCCTAATGGAGCCTGTGCTTTCCTTATCTCCCTGTGATAAAGGAGGGAGAGGGATGAAATGCAATTCCCAGTTTGCCGCCGGTGTGACCAGGCTCCGTGTGGAGCAGGCAGGGAACTGCTGACACACACAAGAGCCAAGGGCATCCCGATTTGGAGCTGTCTCCAGCTTTTAAAGGACCAGGAAGTGACAGCAACTCCCTCAGGCTTGGGTCACAGGGAAATCAAGCCAGCTGGTGTTTCTGAGCTGTTTTACAAGCCTGGAGCTCTCCTAAAGGACACCCAGCTCCTTGCTGGGATAATCCGTTGTTGGTGCAGGGAGAGCTGTGTGGAAATACAGAGGAATGGCTGGCTTGGGATCTCTGGAAAAGACTGGAAAATGGGAAAGGCTGAGAGAATTGGGATTGTTCAGCCCAGAGAAGGGAAGTCTTTGAGGTGACTTAATTGTGGCCTTCCAGTGATTGAAGGTGCCAACAAGAAACATGGGAAGGACTTTGGATGAGGGCATGGAGCGACAAGACAAGGGGGAGTAATTTCAAACTGACAGAGGGCAAGTTTAGATGGGATGTTGGGAAGAAATTCCTCCCTGGGAAGGTGATGAGGCCCTGGAATGGAATTCCCAGAGAAGCAGTAGTTACCCCATCCCTGGAAGTGTCCAAGGCCAGGTTGGACAGGGCTTGGAGCAACCTGGGACAGTGGGGGTGTCCCTGCCTATGGAAAGGGGTTGGAATTGAATGATCTTTAAGGTCCCTTCCAACTCAAACCATTCCATAATTCCCTGATTTTGTGATTCTCTGATGTCCTCAAGTGCATGATTTATCCTGTGCACACCCCATTTTTTGGGGTAAGGGGGGCAATTACCCCATGAACTTTGGGTTGCACCTGTTCCCGCAAGAATTGTGGAGATCAGTTCATTGGCCAACCATGAATTGCTTTCAAAAAACCTGGAGCTCTTCTAAAAGGTCATCTCCAGCTCGCTAAAATCCATAAAAAACTTTTAAAGTTTGATTGGTGCTGAAATCCAGCATTAGGAAGGGCGACTTGGCCTTTTCCAAGCCTGGAAATGAAGAGGAAATTCGCTTGGTGAGTTCCCTGCTCCCTGTTCCAAGTGCACCATGGGATTGATCCCCTTTACATCCCCACAATGAATCCCAGGGATTCTGGACTCTCCAGATGCAGAGAGAGGCTCTGAAAATCCATGTGGAAAAGCCTCAGGTCTATTTCCTGCACTTTAGACTTGACCTTCCTGACTCTTTCCTCAGCCACTGAGCTGGAAATATGAATTAAAGATGAATTAAAGATGGGATTATAGTGGGAGCTGTTTTTCCCTCAAAAATCCATTGTCCATATCTCCTTCAGATCCATTCATTCTTACCTCAGCTTGGCTCAGAGCTGGCAGCTGGAAGTTTAGGGTGTGGAGGTGAACCTTGGACTTGATGATCCTTGTCATCTTTTCCAAACTTTCCAACCTGTGATCCCTCATCAACAGTTTGCTCAGGAATTTTGGAAGGATAAGTGGGTAGGAGGCTTGTGTGACCACCACTGGCTGGTGGGAACATTCAGGAGTGGGGGTGAAATATTTCAGGGAAAGGTGAGGCTTAATTCTTACCATGAAATGGTTTGAGTTGGATGGGACATTAAAGTCCATCTCAAAATTTAGATGGGATATTGGGAAGAAATTGTTCCTTGTGGGAGTGGTAAGGCCTTGGCACAGGTTTCCCAGAGAAGCTGTGGCTGCCCCATCCCTGGAAGTGTCCAAGGCCAGGTTGGACAGAGCTTGGAGCAATCTGGGATAGTGGAAGATGCTCCTACCCATGGGGGCAGGGGGCTGGAATTCTATGATCTTGAAGGTCCTTTCCAACACAAACTATTTTATGATTCCTGGACCCAGCACATTCCTCTCCTGCCTGATGGAGCACTGATCCATTCATTTCTCCACCTGATCTATCCTGTCTATCCCATTTTTCCCACCTCTCAAGCTCTGTCAGTGGGACTGCAGGAAGAGACCCCGGTACAGTTCTTAGGCCTGCGCCATCTCCCAGTGCTGTTCCATATTCCACTCATCCTAAAATCCTACACACCCTTCTTTTCCCTCCCTTTCTTCCTCCTTGTCACTCTCATCCTCTCTTTCCCGCACTATAGGGCAGGAGGAGTGTGAGGAATGCTGAGGAAGAGCTGGAAAAAGCAGAAATGGTCTTTTCACCCCAAATCTCTTTGGAATATCATTTCGAACCTCTAGGCTGGATTTCTCCCGTTCCTTTTGCTCCAAGTAGGGTGGCTGAGGGGAATTTGCATCACCAGCACCTGTGGAACACCAGGTGTGGAATTTAATGGTCACTATGGGGAGAGAGGTACAGGCTCCCCCATTCCCTTTTCCCTTTAAGGGAACATTATCCAAACAAACGCGCTCGGAAAGTGCTGAAGCGCAGGCAAATAATGACACGGGAGCAGGAGCCAGGCATTAAAAATTCATGGAGCTGGAATATTAAAACTTTTTACTTCATCATGTCAAGGCACCAGGCAAATGCAAACAAATGAGCCCCACTGAGCGCTGCCTGCGTGGGCCAAGACAGGGACGAGCTGGGGACAGAGCTGCAGTGCCGTCCCTGTCGCTCCCGAGATGTCAGGCTCCGAGGGGGACAGGGAATCAGCATTCCCTGTCTCTCCCGAGATGTCAGGCTCCGAGGGGGACAGGGAATCAGCATTCCCTGTCTCTCCCGAGATGTCAGGCTCCGAGGGGGACAGGAATTCCGTGGGATCTTTAATTGCTTGGTGCCTCTAAATGAGCTCTGCGAAGTGACAACTCCGCGGCATGAACTGGGAGTGGGAATGTGGAGCCTGAGAGAGGCCCCAGCCCTTCCCACCTGCTGTGCTGTCAAAATGTGGGAAAAGGGGGAATGTCTGGTGGGGGGGGGGGGGGATTGCAACCCCTCCTC
>VZRH01002702.1:318533-358671 GCA_013397555.1 Urocynchramus pylzowi | reverse complement strand
TCCAAGGACATTCCCATATAACCTGGGTGGTTTTCCAAGCACATTTAGGTATAACCTGGATGGTTTTCCAAGCACATTCACATGTGACCTGGGTGGTTTTCCAAGCACATTCCCGTGTGACCTGGGTGGTTTTCCAAGCACATTCACATGTGACCTGGGTGGTTTTCCAAGCACATTCATGTGTGACCTGGGTGGTTTTCCAAGCCCATTCATGTGTGACCTGGGTGGTTTCCCAGGGACATTCCCGTGTAACCTGGGTGGTTTTCCAAGCACATTCACATGTGACCTGGGTGGTTTTCCAAGCACATTCATGTGTGACCTGGGTGGTTTTCCAAGGACATTCCTGTGTGACCTGGGTGGTTTTCCAAGCACATCATGACCCCAAATTCCAGAGCAGCATCTCACCTAAACTGCCAAATATTCTTCCTTCACCTCTTGCCACTTGAGCCATTACACTCGGAGCTTCCCTGAGTGCCCAAGGGCCTCTCCCTCGTGATCACTCATCCCGGGAAATTGTTACGAGGCAGATAATTAATTGTTGCGAGTCACTAAAAAAATGATCATTCTTTGCAGAAAATTACCCCGATGTTCTGCAGAAATGTTAATGCTCACAGCCATAAAATGAATGGGGAGCTACAGCTCCAGCTGCCAGCAGAGCCGTGAGTTATAATCCCACCACTGGATGCGGAAAGCCCGAGCTTCCAGACGTTTCTGGAGAGAGGGAATGCATTTTCACTGGATAACAGTTTAATTTTATGATTATTTTTTCCTGCCCTAGAGTCTGCAGTTGAGTATTAATGACTGAAGCAGGGATAGGAACGGTTTTGCTGATCCCAGCTTGGCGTGGAGTGAGGCTTCATATTTATTTCCATCTGGCTACTGGGATTTTACTCCAAACAGTTGGATAAAAGGACTTGGAAAGTCATGGCAAGGCTGGTCAGGCTTTTAGGGCTGTATTCCATTGCCTCCCGGGAATAAAGAGCTGGGATTTAGGAACAGTAGGGAGACAAAATGAAAATTAACAAGTTAATTGCTGAGAGTTAAAAAGTCTTAGTTTGCTCTCCAACCAAAATCCAGTTGGAGCAGCTGGAGAGGTGGTCTGGACATAGTCCTTGTCCCCATATCCCAATAAATCCAACCTAGAGAGGTTTAGGATCTCTGAAGGTTTGGCTTGGGAGTCAGGATAACTCCTGACAGTGCATCCAGCAGAGGTCCTGTGGCTCACAATGCAAACGCTGCTGATTCCAGAGCCCAGCTGAGGTGGGCAGGTGTAAAGAAGGACACGGAGTGGTTTTGGAAGGAATTTCTCCCATCTCTCTCCGAGATAAGATCTGACATTTTTATCGATTTCCATTTGTTCTGGAGCAGCATTTGCATCACTCACTCCACAAATGGAATGAGGAGATGACTCAGATCACAGCTGCTTTCCCAAATGTGGTTTGGGGTTTTTTTGNCATCACTCACTCCACAAATGGAATGAGGAGATGACTCAGATCACAGCTGCTTTCCCAAATGTGGTTTGGGGGTTTTTTTTTGTTGTTGTTCAAGAAATGTTCATTTCCCAAAGGATCAGCTCTTGGCCTTCTTCTTCCATGCTTGAATTCCAGTGACTTCACCTCCAAGAAATGGGGTGGGTTTCCCGGCTGCAGGGAAGTCAGCAAGTGAGACAAACACCTCCTCCCTCTCTTCCAAGCTTTTTTTCCCCCCTGTTTTTCATGCAGCTGGGTTGGAATCCAGCTGTGGACAGCAGGGTAGAAGAAAATTAACTTTCTCTTCCAGCAGGAGTCTAAGATCCAACAGATCCATGTGATATTCCAAGGAAAGCTACTAATCAGGGTATATTGTTGGATAAATGGAATTTGCTGGATGGAGCACTGGAGGTGGGAAAAGTACAGGGAGAAGAAATGCTGGTGGAGAATCCAGTCTGGGGCAAAGGGGATGGTTTCCAAGACAAGCAGTCAAAATCAGGGAGCGACAGGGCAGGAACTGCAGGGAAATCCGGCAGGAATTTGGGTTGTTTCTGGCTGACAGGAGAAATCCAGCCTTTGACTCCAACAAACAAATCAGCCAGAGGGAGGGAAGGGTTTGGTGGGAAGGTTTAGAAGCTGACACAGCAGGAAAGATTTGGGTTGGACATTAGGCAAACGTTCCCAAGTGGAATGAGTGAAGGAATGTCTGGGGAGGAGAAGGATCTCCAAACACTGGGAGAGTTCGGGACCAGGTCAGGCGAAACCTTGGAGGAGCAGCATGGATCCTGCTACTCCCACCCTGAGGAGAGGGAATGACTCCATGGACTCTGGGAATGGTTTGGGTTGGGAGGGACTTTCAGGACCATCCAGTTCCAAGGGCAGGGACACTGTCTATTGCCCCAGGTTGCTCCAAGTCCTGTCCAACCTGTCCGGGAACAATTCCAGGGATGGAGCAGCCACAGCTTCTCTGGGAATTCCATTCCAGGGCCTCACCACCCTCACAGGGAGGAATTCCTTCCCAAATCCCATCTATCCCTGCCCTCTGGCAGTGGGAAGCCATTCCCTGTGTCCCATCCCTCCATCCCTTGTCCCAAGTCCCTCTCCAGCTCTCCTGGAGCCCCTTCAGAGCCTGGAAGGGGCTCTGAGCTCTCCCCAGAGTCTCAGTTTGAACACCCCCTGCTCTCCCAGCCTGGCTCCAGGGCAGAGATATTCCAGCCCTTTCCATGACCCTTTAGTGACTATTCCATCCTCTTTCCCAGTTTGGTTTTTTTTTTTTTTTTCCCAGGCTGTTTTTCCCACACAACCAAAACCCAGCTAGAGAACAGCCTTTCCACAGTCACACCTTTGGTTTCTGCTGATCAAAGCCAGGCTCAGAGGGCTGATGGAGCTTCCTGACTCCAGGACTGATCCCTCCTCAGTGCTTCCAACTCTAATGAGCTGTCTGGGAAGAGGAAAGGGGGACAGGAAGGTGCTTTGCCATCCTGAGGTGACACAAACTTGTCACTGATGCCTCCTTTGATGGCCTCTCACCGGGGAATGTTCCACAGGGATGCTCAGCTTGTTTGGGATTTGTGTTTTTTATCCCTCGTCATTATCAGGCTTTGATGAGTGACAGCAACCAGTGCCACCCTATGGAAAGAAAAATCATGGAAAGCTGCACTGGCAGAGGATTCATGCAGGAAGAAGCCCCCACAAGGTGGTCTTGTGATCCATCCAGCTTGGTTCAGAGCAGGCAGGAATGCCCAAAACCCAGGGATATCATCCATGACATCCAATTAAAACAGGCCTACTGAAAAGGAGCTTCCCTGCTTGTCCCATTCTTCCTGGCCAGATCTCTTCCCAGATGTGGCAACATTCCATGTGAATGTTGTATCCCCCTCTACCTGCACAGATCCATGGATATTTTCCACCTCTGGATCCAGAGTCCCTGCTCCATCTCTGTCCAAGAAGGATAGAGATACATTTGGGAGTGGAGGTTGTGTCTTCCACGAAATCCAGGAGAGACACCACTCCCAAAAACCCAGGATATGCCACACGGAATTCCCCCTGGAATACACCAGAAGCATTTGCTCATGAAAGTGATCAGATATTCAACCAGGGACTTGGAGGAGGTGTGGGATCTTCATCCCTGGAGGCATCCAGATCTCATCTGGAAAATCACAGGATCATTGAGGTTGGAAAAGACCTCCAAGATCGTTGAGTCCAACCTGTGACCCAAACGTGTCACTCAGACTAGAAGTGCCACATCCAGTTGTTCCTTGGACACCTCCAGGGATGGGGACTCCAAACCTCCCTGGGCAGGCCCTTCCAATGCCTGACCACCCTTTCCATGAAGAAATTCCCCCCATGTCCAGCCTGGTGCAGTTTGAGGCTGTTTCATCTTATCCTGTCCCTTATTCCCTGGGAGAAGAGGCCAGCTCTGAGCATCCTGTTCTAAGTTAAAAACTGAGTTTATCCTCAATGTTAAGGGCTTTAAGCAGAGCTTTGGACAGGAGGTTGCCAGAGGTTCCTTCCAAATGTTTTTGGATTCCACAATTTAGACAAAAAAACTGTGGAAAATTCAAAGCTGGATTTTAGCCGTGAGATTAATGAGGATTTTGAGTGCTGGTCCTTCTGTCCCATCTCTGGGATTAAAACCTTTTCCCAAAACTCCTTCCCAATGCCATGTGTGGTTCTTTTCATCAGTTCCCATTTCCATGGGATGCAATCCCATTTTATTAATTTTAAATTGCCCAAATAATCATTACCCTCTTAATTGTCTGCTTAATGAAGACCCTGATCCCCAAGGGCTCATTGAGGCTTATCTATTCCTGGGTGACCTGGTGGGTATTGATTATTTGCTCGTTAGTCTTCATTAAGGATGGGTTTTAATCAACCATTGGAAGATAATCCAGAAGCCAGCAAAAGTTTTCCTTGGGAGACATTTCTCACCTCCAGACAGGACATCCCCAAAAAAATGATGTTCATTTGCAGACCTTCCCGGGAGAAAGCTGGATCTTGGACTTGATTTCCTGAGATTTTTATGATCCCAACTTGATTCTGCTTTGTGGTGTCCTCCAAAATGTGCCAAAATCAGGGAAATATCCTTAAAATGGGACCTAAATTGCAGAGTTTTCAGCCTCTCAAGAAATTCTGCTCACTTTCAGTGGGATCCCTAGGTTTTCCAGGCTGGATGTGACCAGAGATCATTGATTCCCTGTGTCCACAAGCTCTGCTCCGGTATTGAGGGAATACCAGTGCCCTTTGTCCCAGGAATGCTGTGGATGTAGAAAAATCTCCGGCCTGGGAGAAAAAATGAGCTGCTTTTCTGTGTCTTCCTTGGTCCCCAGATGGTGGGACAGGACCAGCATCCCTGAATCCGTGGGACATGGAGGCAGTGAGGATGCTGGATAGGATTTGGGATGGTGAACACAGCTCCTGCCTCTGTTTTTCCTCCCCAAGGAACCTTTTTCTCCATTTCCCCCAAGGATTCCAGTATGGGTTCAGCACAGAAATATCAGTGTGATGTTGTCTTGGTCTTTTGAGATTTTCTAAGCCTTCTGTTGTTTACATTCTTGTAATGGAATTTCTCACACAATTTAATGTAAATAATGATTGTTTACATTCTTCTGTATCGGAGGAGAAGTTTGATGGACTGTTAGTCTGACCAGCATGGCTGGAGAGGTGGCAATGTCATCCTCCAATCCACTGTCCCTTTTGGATTCTATAAATGTTGAGGTCTGAAAAATAAAGGGGTCTTTTCCTATTCCTGTTCGGATGCTGGAACATCGTGTGTGAGTGTGTTATTCTTGTGTCACAACGTGACAGTGTGACATCTTTGGGAATCTGGGGCACCCTCCTGCGGCTGCCAGATGTTTTATAGGATCTGGAGGGAATCCTTTCTGGATCAGAAGCAGGAGGTCAGGCTGGGGAATGAGACTTTGTCCAGGTGAGGCTGCCAGGGAGGACCTGGGCAGGTGTGGAGGCGTCTGAGGCCTCTAATCAGAACCTTGACAAGTTTGGTTTCCTACCTGGAAGAGCCAAAGATTTCTGGAATTTGGGTTTTCCACCCTTTCCTTCCCAGTGGGAAGCACAGCCTTGCCTTGCTGCACGGGGGGTGATTTTAAAGGCAGAATGATGAAGGGGTGGGGGAAAAAGAAAGATTCCTCTTTTTCTTGGGGGCCAAATTAATGGAAAATCAATCCGGCCTCAAAAAATCCATTAACGGTGATAATGCACCGGTGACGTGGCAGGAAATCCAATAGTGGGAATCAAAGTGGGGCTCTCCCACTTTCCTGCAGCCATGGGAATTTGTGGGGATCGTGCTGGGGCAGCAGATTCCAAAGAGTGCAGAACACCTCTTCCCAAGATATCCTGGATTCCCACCCTGGCTTCCCGTGGCAGCTCCCTCCTTGCCCAGAGCATCTGCTTGGAGGGTTGAAAATCCCTCAGGAATTTATTCCATGGGTCACTCATGGGAGGATGTGATTAATTTTTAGGGAAAATCTCCTTCTGGATGCACCAGGATAGAGACAATCCCATCCTGACCTCAGTTTGGGGGTCTTTGGAATTTTGATCCAAGATCTCAGAGTCCCAGAGTATCCCAGGCACCCTCAGGAAAACAGGTCCCGGGCTGCCTCTTCTCCTCTGCTTGGCTGCCTTCCACAGGGACTGGATACAACTTTGAAAAGGAAAAAATCCTTGGACCAGGGCTGCCCCTCTGCAAAGAGGTGAAACCATACATGGAAAAATCAAAATCCATGCCAGGAATCTCCGGGATAAATACCACATAGTGCCAGGAATTCCCACCCCTCTGCCAGTTTTGGGACCACAAGGATCAGTCTCATCAAGGGTCACACAGTGGATCCCAGTGTGTCCCAGCCCTGTCCTACAAACCCAAGGCTTGGGAAGATGAGGTGGCCTCTGGAATCCACTCTTGGATCAGCATCACATCCACATCCCCGCTCACTCCGTTGCTGACGGATCTTTCCTGTTCCACACGTAATGGAAGCTGCCTGGCAGGTCCATCCAGCCCCACGGAGGTTCCCCCTTTCCCCCTCCTTCCCCCAGCTCCGTCTGCTCCCCCACAGCCCTCAGATCCCGGGATTTATGAGCCAGCCTTGCATTATGAGGTGAGTGACTTATCGCTCTGTCAGGGCCGGCGTTTTAAGACAGAATTATATGGGAGAGGGAAAAGATTTTTACCAAATTAATGAAAAATCAATCCAGCCTCAAAAATCCATTAATGGTCATAATGCACTGGTTCCAGATAGAGAGATAGCGGAGAATCCAATAGTTCCTGTTAAATACCTCTCCTGGAATGGAGCGCCTGGGATATAACTCATTCATTAGCCTGCCGATGTTTACTTTTTAAAGTGACACCAATCCCTGTCCCTGCAGGATTCCATGAAGAATTCATAAGCCCACATTCCCCCAGTGCCCATCTCTGGGGCCAGCCTGGAGGAATTGATCCCTTTTTCTCCCCCTCCCCGGGACAATCCCTGCTGAGGCAGGGCTGGGATGGCTCCGTTCCTAGAGCTGATGGTTTCCAGCCTTCCCTAAACCCCAGCTTTCACCCCAAACTGCTCTCCCAGGATCTGACCTGAGCTGGGGGGTGTCTCCTCTCCACTTTCCAGGTCTCAGAGCAGAGCTTGGCTGAATCTCCTCCCTGCTCAGCCTGGGGCTGATCCTGCTCCCTGCCCAGCCTCATCCAGCTGTGGAGAGTGGGGATGGCTCCACGGAACTGGGAATCACTGCTTCCCCATTTCCCAGCTTTCTCAGGCTGAATTGGGATCATTCAGCCTGGAAAAGAGGAACTTTGTGGTGTCCAAACTGTGGCCTTATAGTTCCTGAGGGGAATTTACAGGGAAGATGGGCCAAACTCTTCCCAAGAGTAAGAAGGGACAGGAAAAGGGGGGATGGGTTCAAGCTGAGAGCAGATTCAGTTTAAATATTGGGAAAAGGCTTTTTCCTGGGAGTGTGGAGAAAAACTGGAACAACAGTAAAAACCTTGAAAAACCAGTTCATGCCATTCCTCCTCCATTGCTGATTCTCCATGCAGTGGCTGAGTTTTCTGGATGGGCCTGATGGTGGGAATTACATCCCACTGTGGTGTGTCCTGGTATCTTTAGGATGCTGAGCCCCAGAGATGGAAAAGAACACGCTGTCATTCTGTGAAGTGCCTGATATTCCAAGGAGAAAACTTGTCTAAGGCATTGCTCAGCATGAGGGGGGTTGGATGAACCATTCCCACTGCCCAGCATGTCCTGATCATGCACTGGAGTGGATGGGAATTCTGCTTTTCCCAGGAAACTGAACCAAAGTCCAAGTGTTTGGTGAAGGGAAGTCAAACAACAGAGACTGAATTTACAACTTTAAACCAGAAATATTTCCCCTGAAGGGGGTCTCAGTTGTTGCTCACTAGGAGGATCCTTGGAGATCATTGGATGAAACTCATCCAGCTCCAGCATTCTGCACTGGATGTTCCTGTTCTTTATCAGGCCTGGAAAAATCTTTTCCTCATGGAAAAGTGCAGAACATTCAGTCTTGTCCAGGAGCCAGAGCTGAGTTGTACTTTTGGAGCTGCTCTGATCTCAACTCCCTTTGCTCTACAGCTTTCCCAATCCCTGGGATTCCTGTGCTGCCACAGATTCCTTCCTGATTTACATTGGGATCAAGAGAGGTGGGATCAGGACCTGGCGCACTGGGATGCAATGCCTGGATAGAGTCAGGTCCACACATCGACCCTGCTAAATGTCATAATGCACCAGGCTTTTGTTTCCTCGGAATCTTTTAAAAAGCAATAAAAGGCCCCAGAATCCCGGGAGCACCAAACATCCAACAAAGTGACAGCCTGTCAAAGCTGCCTTCCCGAGAAACCCTGGGCCCAGCAAATTTTAAGCAGGAAAATTTATTCCCGTGTCGCTCATCTCTCCGAGTGAAAAATGGCCAGGGCTCCTCTTTTGCATGAGGGCTGGAAAACTCCACGGTGCTCAAACAAGCGGAGCAGCCTCCAACAGGACCATTCATCATCCGGAAAAGGCAGCGGCGACAACCCCAGCGCCACAAAAAACGGGGGAAAAAATTAAGTTGTGGGTTTTATCCAAGCTTAAATGATCTCGGCCATTAATATGACACGACAGGCAGAGCACCACGCTTCCCTGGCTTCCCTGGTTTCCTTGGGATCTAACAGAGGTCTCCAGGACAGCGGCTCTATTACCTGGTCACCTCTGCTGCTGTGGTTTCCCAGTTCCAGGGAGCTTTTCCAGGGGATTTTGGGCCTGCTGCCCAATGTTTGTGTTGAGCTTGTGTGGATTTCTAGGATGGGCACAGAGCAGGAGGGTGGGATGAGGAGTTGGGAAGGAGACGAGGGAGCAGTTTCTGAGCAGAGCTTTCCACCCAGCTGGGAATGGATCTTTTCTGGAGATGGTTTGGAGTAGGAGGATTCCAGATTCGCTAAATTAATTTTTTTTCCACAAGCCACACTTCTGTTGGGCTGTCTGAGCTTTGGGATGTTCACCCATCGCTGGAATTGCTCAAGACCAGGTTGGACAGGGCTTGGAGAAGCCTGGGATAGTGGAAGGTGTCCCTGCTCATGGCAGGGGTTTGGAATGAGATGATCTTGAAGGTTCCTTCCAACCCAAACCATTCCAGGATTCTGTGACCACTCTTCAGCTTGGAGGGCATGCTCCTTGTAAAACAATCACAGACCCCTCTGCTTTCCATGTTTGTATCCCATGGGATTGGTCTAAACTGTCCTAGATCTTCTCTCCAAATATCCAGGGCTATGATCCTGCTGTTTGCCTTGTTCTTTTCCCTCGAGATGCAGAATCCTGGAATTATTAGGTTGGAAAACACCTCCAAGATCATCGGGTCCAGCCTGGTACCAATCCCCACCTTGTCACCAGCCCAGAGCACCGAGTGCCATGTCCAGTCATTCCTTGGATACCTTCAGGATATGGGGACTCCAAACCTCCCTGGGCAGCCCCTGCCCACCTGTTCCATGAAGAAATTCCTCCTGATGTCCAAGCTGAGCCTGCCCTAAATGATCCTGCATTTGGGAAGGTGAATACATAGACTTTTTCAGGAGGTGACAATGGCACCACCAGATGGTCCCAGCTGCAGCCTGAAGGTCTGACCTTCCTCCTGGGCACAGGTGGGATTCTCCCTCCTCCCTGAGGACCTTTCCAGGTCCTCACATGGGACCCATCACGTGGAGCACATCCGTGGCCACCTGTGGAACAATTCCATGGGTGGCAGGAGGATGTGGATCAGGATTTTATTTAGAAAGGCTGGCTGATAAGGAGCTTAGATCCAGATCCTGTGGATCTTAATCCTCTGGGAGTTTTGAACGCAGAAACGAAATCAAAACCAGAAGAGGAAACTTTCTCTTTCTTCCCTCTCCAAGAGGTCTTGGAATGGGTGGAATTTGTCCCTTGCCAGCAGGAGGGAGCTGAGTTGATGGGAATTTCTGGTCATTCTGTGTCACCCTCACCCAGCTGGTGTCATCACCAGGTCAGGGAGACTCCAGTGGACCTTTCTGGCCTCAAAATCTCTTCCCAATCTTTCCTCATGGGAAAAATCAGCCCTGAGCTGTGCCTGAGGTTGCCCAAACCCCGGGTCCTGCCCTGGTGACCCGTCCTGTGCCCGGTGACAGTGACCTGAGGGGCTGGCAGGGGGTTTGTCACCTGCAGGGCTACGTGCAGTGGATCTCTGGTGACGTTTTGTCCCCGAGGTGGCTGAGCTGTCCCACATTTGCAGCTCCACGTGGTGACATCACCCCTTCCACAACCCCACGTGAGTGTAAGATGCTTTCAGGGGTTTGCAGGATGATGGAAATCCCAACAGGAGCCTGAGGATCAGTTTTCCCACTGGGAAAGTTTCCTCTCCCTGGGTGCAGACATTTTCCCACCATTCCAAACATTCAATTTTCCCACTTCCTCAAGCCCAGGGAGATCCTGGAGAGGTACAAATGTTGCAGCCCAAACCTTGATGTGCCACTCACAAGGCTGGAAAGAGAATCATGGAGTGGTTTGGGTTGGAAAGGACCTTTAAGATCATGGAATTCCAACCCCCAACCATGAGCAGGGAAACCTTCCACTATCCCAGGTTGCTCCAAGCCTCATCAAACCTGGCCTGAAGCAATTCCAGGGATGGGGCAGTCACAGCTTCTCTGGGAATTCCATTCCAGGGCTTTGCCACCCTCCCAGAGAAGAATTCCATCCCAACATCCCATCTAATCTCACCCTATTCCACTTTAAAGCCATTCCATCTGTCCTGTCCCTCCACCCCTTGTCCCAAGTCCCTCTCCAGCTCTCCTGGAGCCCCTTCAGGCCCTGGAAGGGGCTCTGAGGTCTCCCTGGATCCTTCTCTTCTCCAGGCTGGACATGCCCAGCTCTCCCAGCTTGTCTCCAGAGCAGAGGGGCTCCAGCCCTTGGAGCATCTCCATGGCCTCCTCTGGACGTCTTCCAGCATCTCCACATCCTCCTGACATTGGATCTCCCAGAGCTGGATGCTCCAGGTGGGATCATCAAGGCTTCAACACCTCCAGGGCAGATCTCCAGATCTCTCTCTCCCTTTTCACAGGATTTTATAGCTCAAACCCATGAAGGATTCTCTGTAGTTTAAGGTCTTTTCTTTGTCTGTCCTGATCTTTTTCATCCCAAGGATTCCCTGATTGCTGGGAGATGTGAACAGGGAACACTGGGGATGGCATCACAATGAGATTGATTTTATATTTCTCTTCTGTTGTCTCAGATCACACAACAAAAAAACCCCAAAACCCAGTCCAGCTTTTTTATTTTAAACCAAGTCTTTACCTTGGGTTTAGCCAGGCCTGTGAACACCTCATAATTTTTCTTTAAATCATAAGTGGAGCATTTGGAAGGACAAGAAAAAAAGGAAAAAAGTCAAAAGTATCTTCCTGAGGTGTTTGGGAAGCTGAGAAGTTCCTCATTACTCAGTCATGGTATCAAACAGCCTTTTCCCCATCCACATAAAATAATTCCCTGGATCCAATTTTAAACAATTTTAGGCCATTTTGTGGGAAATCTTGGAAAAAAAAAAATTAACTGGTGTCATATGAAAGTCAAATCGAGTCAGGTATTTTTCTTTTTCTTCTTTTTCTTTCTTTTTCTTTTTCTTTTTCTTTTTTTTTTTTTCCTTCTTCAAGGTGGTTTTCCCCTTTGGATTTTACGGATCTTGGTATTCTTCCTAAGGGAAGCAGGGAACAAAGTCCTTGGGAGCAGATGGTGCTCTTCCTTGCCTGCTTTCATACTGAGCTTAAATCTGAGGAGGAAATTCAAATAGATATAGATAAATTTATAGATATGGATATGGGTATATGTTCATGTATATGAGCAAAACAGACTTAAGACAGGGCTTTGCTTTGGCTTAAAATATTAATATTTAAGCTGAGCTCCCTCTCCCATCTGCCTCATTCCCAATTTAATCCACTTTAGACATGGGGGAAACTGAGGCACGGCCATTCTGCCCACATTCCCAGCAACCCTGATTGCTCAGCTCTTGGCTTGGCACCTTTTGGGGCTGGATCCTGGTCTCCTGGAGGATGAGCATCCTCCAGTGACAAGGAACAAACCTTAGGAATGTCACGAGGCAGAACCGCTCGATGACGCCGAGCCCATGCTGGGAAGTCTCTGTGGCTCCTGAGGTAATTTCTAAGCAATTCCTGACCACTCAAGCATTTAAATCCTTTGCAGACTCAATTAAAAGGTTTTTGGGGAGTTGCTGGGTGTTTTGGGAGGTGTTTTTTTCCCCCTAAAAGCCTTTTAAACACCACTAAAAAAGTCTTTCCTCATTTCTGCCGCGGGATTGGCGGAGTGAGGACAAGGAAAGCCTGGGGTCATTCCAGGAGTCATTAATCCTGCTGGACAGGAGCTTTGTTTGCAATATTTCCCTCTCCAGCTGGGTGAGATCCCACTGTTCCCGAGAGCCTGGAGGAGTCAGACCCAGCTTTGGGCCCAGGCTGGAGCAGGAAAGCTTAAAGCCATCCTAAAACACTAAACTGGGCTTATCTTTATCTCTTGCTGTGAGGCACAAGGAGGTAGAGACAGAAATTTCTCCTTGCTGAGGGTTTTCTTCTCTTTTCATCCATGGTTGGAGCAATCTGGGATAGTGGGAAGTGTCCCTGCCCATGGAAGGAGGTGGAATGAGATGGGCTGGAAGTCCTTTCCAAGCTGAACTATTCCATGACTCCAAGACTCTTATCCTTGCTGGTTTAACTGGCCCCATAAAATGGGACTCTTCAGCTGCTTCTGTTTTCCTTCCAGGCTGTCAAATCCACACGGGAAATTCCCCATGGATAGCAGAAGGCAGGACACACTTTGGGATGCTCTTGGAACCAGCCAAACATCTCCTGGCTTGGAGAGGAAGACAAAGACTTCCCAAATCTCTGCCAATCCATCCTGGTGACCAGGCTGCTCCTGCATCCCCCTCCTGGGATCAGTCTTGGAGCACTTTCCAAGTGGTGGGAAGATGCTGTGAGTCCCCCTTTGCTTCCTCTTTCCCAGCTGGGATTGTTCCTTGCATTCCTGGCGGTTTTGGATCATCTCCAGGAAAAGCAAAGCCTGATCCTTCTCCTCTTTCCCCCCATCATCCCAGTCCTTCCAGGATGCTGCCCAGAGCAATTCTCATCCTTGTCAACACTGCCATGGATGGCCGGGTCAATCCAGTCAGAATCCACCCTGGAATAATTTCCAGGGGTTATGAGGGATAAAATCAATCAATCCATGAATGACTCATTCCCAGCTGGCACAGGCTGGGCCTCCTGCATCCCGTTGTGGGGTGACTTTTTAGGAGAAACGAATTTTGCCTTTTCCTTGCTCCACCTCAGTTCCCCCCCCCGCCGCTTTCCCTTCAAACATTCCCATTTCCCATCCCAAGCCCTGGAAGGTGCCTCTAAGGAGCCAGCTGGGCTCCATAAGCCCTTAAGCAGCTCGGGGCCATGCCCATGTCACCGAAGCCAGGGCTGGCGTGGCCGAGGTGAGCAGGACAGATTTTCGGGAGCTCATCTCCCACCGGGATGCTCCAAGGCTGGGACAGACGTTGGATTAGGGGTTATTATCCCTCTCCAGTTATAGCAACGCCTAATCCAGAGATGATGCCTTTGACAGGTGGAGATGAGGGATGGATCCATCCCTCCTGACATTAAGGAGCTTCCAGTGGCTCTGGTGCTGTCCAGACTTCCTGTTATCCACAGGGATCCCAGCTCTGCTCCAGGTGAGGTCCTTGCTGCTGCTGGACCCTCACCATCAGCTGGGGTTAAAAAAAAAAACCCCAAAAGAGTTCAGAACAGAGTTCCCAGCAGGGACAAACAGGAGGGATCAAATCCAGGCCCTTTTTCCTGGGGAAGATGGCTTTGGGACACAGCAGCTCCAAGGATTTTTCCTTTAGTGCAGCACCTGACGTGGCACTTTTGCATCTGTGTCCTAACGAAGCAGTGATTAATTATCACTGGGATCCTCCTAAAAGAGCCAGCACATCCCAAACCTGGCCCTGGCTCCCCCAGAGCGGGGCTGGGCTCTCTCCTCTCCCCCTTCCTTGTTTTTCCACTCTGCCTTCCCTCTCCCACTAAATTAATCTCCATTGCTCCAAAGGTCTCTCTGGCACACGCCGCTGACCCAAGCTCAAATTGATTTTTTTCCCTCACCCCTCACCCCTCGCTGTTTTCTGCCAGCAAAGCACAGCGAGGATTTTTTTTTTTTTTCCTCCACCTGGAATTATTTTGATTTTTTTTTAGTTTTGGAGGGACTAAACTTTGACCCTTTAGAAGTGAAAAGGAATTATTTCCATGCAGGGAAGTGGGGAAGGAGCCTGGAAGGTGGGGGCCCTTTTTTTATGGCTGTTTAAGGGGTGAAATTATCAAGGCAGCTCCTGGGGGTTCATTTTTCCTGGTTTTTCCCTGCTTGTCCTGATCCAGCTGTGGGTTAAGGCAACTGATCTCTCCTGTTTCCAAACAAATCAGTGGAAAACCATCCTGTCCTGTGGCTCAGAGATGTTCTGGTGGCCCTGGTTTTCCCTTTTTTTGGAAAACCTTCAAATTAGGAAGAAATTCCTTATTCAGAGGGTGGTGAAACACTGGACCAGGTTACCTGGAGAACCTGTGGCTGCCCCATCCCAGGAATTGTTGAAATCCAGGTTGGATGGAGGTTGGAGCAACCTGGGAAAGTGGAAGTGTCCCTCCCCATAGAAAGGGGTGGAATTCCATGATCTTGAAGGTCTCTTCCACCCCAAATCATTCCCTGATTCCATGATTCCATGACTTCACCATTCAAATCGTCTCGCTGACCAAAATGAGGCTCCTCTGGCAAATCCCTGCCTTGGAGGAGGTTTTCCAAACCCCTGGAAAGAGCTGGAAATGTTTCCTGCATGTTTCCCTCCAAAGGTTCCCGTGTCTCTATGACAAAGGAATTAAAATTTTTCCATAAAAGAAGAAATCCTCCTGCAGATGGGGAGCAGGATGGTGGGATGGGATCTGATCCCTCTCCTCTTCCATTTTTTTCTCTTCAGGGAGGAAAATCCCCCAGCATAGGCAGGAAATGTCTCCATGAAAGAGAAGAAAATATAATTTATCCCTGTTCCTTAAATTAGGGATGAATTAAGGAAAAAGCAGGCTCATGGTGGGCAAGAGAATTCCCAGGATGTCCCTACAGCACCAGCTCCCATTGTGAACACAGTGACTGCCAAGGGAAAAAGGTGGATGTAGAGAGCAGGAGAAACAAGGAAAATCAAGGAATGACTCTGATCCAGTGGTCTCCAATGTGGGGTTGAGAATTTTTAAGCACTTTTCCAGGGAATTTTTCCTCCTGGGAAGTTGGAGAGGGATGGAGAGATGAATCTGGGTGCTTGATCCAGCTTTTCCTGCCTGGGATAGGCACTTGGAGAGGGAGCATGGCTGGATTCCCAGGAATTCCCCATCTCTTGTGGCGGGAATCTTTCTTTTCCCACTCTGGAGTCTGGACACGCTGCAGGAACACCTCTCATGGAAGAGCTTGTGGGAGCTTTAATCCTGGATAAAACATTCCAACATCCCACTTGGCATGGCAGGGCCTCTTCCCTTCATGCACAGCATTCCCAGGCTGCTCCTGGATGTGAGGCAGAGTGTTTGGGAATGTGTTCCATGGGATGAGAGCAGCGTTCTCAGCCCTGGCATGAAACAGCGGATTTGTCTTGGCCAAAATCCAGGAAAATAGGACCCTATGGATCTTCTCATTCCAGGGCTTGGACAAGGAGCCAGCGATGCTCTTGGCAGAGGCACTGAGGGCAGTGTTAAACTGCATCAAAATCCAAGGAATTTTGTCCAGGGAAGGGTCTTCCTGCTTTTCCTGGGTCCACGCGGGTCTGAAAAAGGAGTGGGAATGTTTGAAAGCTTGGCCTGATCCCACCACGGGATTTGGGAGCAGCATCCTGGCAGGGACAGGACATTCAGCATCATCCCAAGGGTCAGCCTGGTGTTGGATTTCAGCTCCAGGGCCCAGCTGGGGAAGCTGCTCCCGAAATTCCTTCGCGCAGCCAAGTCAGCAGCTCTGGAATTGGATCCTCAGCAGGATCTGGGGGATGTCTCAAGGACAACGCTGGGGCTGGGGACACCAGGATGTCACACACATGAGTGGAGTGGAGGGAAGAGGGAAAGAGAGAATTGCAAGGAATCTCAGATGGACTCATCCCTGAATTTGTAAAGGAGGGAATCTGGGATAGGTGGCACTGGGTGGGTGTCCCCTCTGGAAGTGTCTTGGGGACATTTGTCCTGCTGAGAAGCACCTTGGGATTGAGACGTTCAGGACACCTTCTCCTACATCCCTAAAGCAGGAATTCTGGGCAGAATCCCAGATCCAAGTGGTCTCCAAGATGGGGCCTTCAGGAGGGAGACAGAAGGGGAACCTTGGAATCAGCCATTCCCTAAATTGTGCTCCTTGCTTGGAGCTGGAAAATCCAGGTCCTTCTCCCACGGTTCTTTGCCGTTGACACTTCACATTCCAGAGTCTGGTGGTTTCAGAAAAGGGTTGAAACATCCAGACAGGAAATATTTTGGGATTCATCTCCTGGACAAAACAGATCCAGGTTTTGTGGTGTCACCAGGAGCTGCTCAGGTTTCTTTGGCTTTGCTGTGCCAAAAACCCTGGAATGGAGGGCAGGAAAAGGGAGAAGTGGTGGATGAGGAGGAGGATTCCCAGCAGAGCTGCTGAGAAATACTTGGATGAAAATTCCTATGTAATCCTGGCCTGCAAATGATGGACTGGAGCAGCTGGGAGAGGATTCAAGGAAGGATTGAAGCTCCCAAGGAGCTTCCCGTGGGATATGGTGGAGTTGGAGTTTTGTCACCATCAGGTTTTTTGGGATGTGCCCATGTCACAGCTGAGGGGATCAGTGTGGGAAGTCTCCAGCTATCATGGAATGATCAAAAATAGAGACAGCCCTGCTTCCAGAGCCTTTGGAAAAGCTGGGAAATGGTGGAAATGGCAGAGCATCCTGCCAGGTTAGAGCTAGGCCAGGCACTTTGGAATGATGCTGCAATCCTGGAGGATAAATCTGTGTAGGCATTCCCTCCTTGGAACAGGATCCCCAGGGAATGGTCACAGCTCCAAGGCTTCCAGAGCTCAGGAAAAGTCTGGAAAATGTCCTCATGGTGGAATTATTGGAGTTGTCCTGTACAGGGCCAGGAGTTAGACTCGATGATCCTTATGGATCCCTTCCAAATCCGGATATTTTGATTCTCCTGAAGATCAGCAGGAATCAGGTCAGGTATTGGGGCGATGGAGAGATGGCAAACAGCAGAGAATTCTCCAAATGGAGAATCCACAGGAAACCTGGCCTTTCCATCCCAGGAGAAGATGCCTATTGCTCCAATCCCAAGGATCTCTACCTTTCCTGAGGTTTTCCATGGCTTGCTTTTCCATCACTCATGAGGATATTCCTGGGATGGATCTCCTGCATTTTTTGGAACAAGTGGAGGCATCACCCCTCAAGGTGTCTCCAATCCCAATCCATCGCCATCGACTCCAGGGATTTTGTGTCCTTTCTGCTGAGCTGGTTAGAATTCCAGGTGTGAGTTGGCAGCAGGATCACATGAGCAGAGGGAAAACTTTCCTCTGGACATCCCTTCCCCTGGGTTTAGGATGGAAAAACCCAAACTGAATCCACAAAAAAATTCTTCCTGCCCTGAGGAAATGTCACTGTGGATTTCAATCCCACCAAATTCCAGGCTGGATCAGGCCAGCCCCATTTTCACCCACGAATTTGTTAAAAATCCATTAATAAGGGCACAAAAATCTGTGGATTTACCTTAGGTGGGTTTTTCTCTCATTCATCTTTATTTTTCCTGAAATTCTCTCTGTTTTCCATGAGAAAATGAAAAGGCCTCAATTCCCAAGTTTTTCCTAAATGAAAACAGTTCCTATCAAGTCAACAGAGGAAACCAGGTGGTTTTAAACAAAGACACAGGAATAATATTATGGAATCATAATATCATCGGAATATCTGGAGAATTTGAGCTTTTAAAGTCCATCCAAACACCATTTTTTTTCAGAGAATTTTGTGTAAATAACAAATTACAATTCCCAACTCCTTCTTATTCAAGTTCTGGAGGCTTTTCACTTTTATTTTCATTTGTCTTTTCCTTTTTTCCCCCATTTTTAAAAAAATTAATAATTTCATTGGATATTCCTGAAGGAAATCCACCATGAATCCACTCAAATTCTACAACTGAGGGCCACAAGGTGTGTGGGGACAATCCAGCAAGAATTCCACAAATGGATTCCCACGGGGAGGCAAAAATCCCGATAAAATATTGGCCATGATTCCCTTTCAGTGGAGTAGGAATGTTTAATATCCAGGCAGGATCGTGGGGAAAGTGTGGGATCATGAGCTCATTGCCACTCCATAAATACAGGACTGGGGAATGTGGTTGGGACTTTTCCAGCTGTGGGTTTTTGGGATTGTAGGAACAGGAGCGATGATGCTCATATGGAGATGTTGGGGAGCATCATCCGGACTTTTCTGGGTGAAATCCAAGAAAATCTGCTCAGGCCACAAAAATCCTTCCTGGTTATCATCACTGAGACCTTCAGGGATGGGCACAAGGAAAATATTCCATGGGGAGGGGTCAGATGAGGGATGAGATGAGTGGGAATGATTTGGGAAGAGGGAAGGATTGTGGGATTCATTTCCCAGACTGGAAGGAGACTTTCTCCTGCTGCTGGAAGCTCTGAAAATGTGGGATTCATCCCTACCTTGTGCCCGAGCTGCAGAAAGGATTTCAGACTTCTGGGATTTGCTGCAGGACACAGAATCCTCCCCCCTGCCCCCAGTCTCCAAAATCCTGGGTTTTCTCCCTCCAAAGCTGCTCCCAAAACAAAGCATCTCCACGGGCAAACAGGGAATTTTGGGGGTGTGCAGATCCCCAGGATTATTCCTGACCATCCCCACCTTTCTGAGCTGGACCTCGCCGGTCCTGCCCCTCCTGATCCGATTCTTGCACAGGAATTTTACGTTTCCAGGATGCCGAAGGATGAGGAAAGGGTTAATTGGACCGGGAGCTGCTCAGGGCTCCAGCAGTGCGGCTGGGAGTGGGGGTTGAGGACGCTCCCGGGAATTCTGCCTCATCCACAGCCCATTTCCAGAGGCTTTTTCCAAGCTTTATTTACCTGTTCAATATCAGGGAGCAATTCCCGCTGCAGCCTTAACATTCCACGCTCCAAAGTGCGAACTCCACAAAATCCCCGCTCCCTCTTAAAGGAGCACATTCCACAACCCCCTGCATCCCTCCGTGGGGCATCCATGCATCCCTAAAAACGCTCCATGAGGCACCAGCCAGCTGCAGGGACCATCTGCACATGGATTTGCATGCACAGCACTTTTCCAGGGAATTTGCGCGCTCGGAGTCGGATCCAGCCCCGCTCCTGCAGGAAAAGCTCATCCGTGGAAGCGAGGACTGAGCACACACAGGGGATTGGAGGGGTTTTCCTCAAATGCTGCCTGGGTGGGAATTCCAAAGTGCTCATTCCAAGCCCATCCAGCTCTGAATGTGTCCCTTGGAGGTTATCCAGGGAGAAGTGGAAATGGGATCCCACTGTGGTGTCAGAAAGTGAGGGAAAAGCAAATAACTAGAAGGAAAGGGTGAGAAGAGGAAACCCAGAGATCTCTGGGATTCTTGAGTAGGATCTGGTGAGCTTCAGGGGAAAAGGGGCAGGAAAACCACTGCCAGGATGAGGAGATGCCCGAGGATGGAGTTTCCATGTCCCCAGCAATATGTCCATGATCCATAGGGACAGACGAGGCTCAAAAGGCCTCATTCAGCCCTGGGTGCTGCATTGGGAACACCATTCCCAAACCCTGCAGGCAATCCAGGATTCCTTGAGCCACCAGTGGATCCCAGTGTGTGTGACATCCCTGTTCCTCCTCATCCCTGGATTGCACCCGGGGTGAAAAATCCCATCTCATCCCACTGTCATCCCAATTCCCATCCTGAGGTGGGATCCTCGCTCCAGCTGCAATCCTTCACTGCAGCTCCATTCCCCAAACAGGTGCTTTTTCCTGGAAATCAGGATAATGGCAGGGGTTTTCTTGGACAGGACGTCCCCCCTGCCCCTCTGCCAGATGTGCTCCACAGCTGGTGGCTCCAGCTGCCAGTGGCTCCTCTCCTCGTGCCAGGCTGATGGATGGATTTTCCCAGCAGGAAATTGCTGGCAGCAGCTCAGCCGATCCATCAGCTGCTCCTTGCTCCCCATTTTTCCCTTTCCCAGCTGAGCTTGGCATCCATGGCCTTTCCCCAAGGCCCAGAAAAGCCTGGGAATGGGGATGGCACAAGGAAAGGAGGAGCTGTTCCCAGGAAATTGGCACATCCTGGTTGGATTCAAGCTCTTGATGTGGTTTCAGTGCTTCCAAACCTGCCAGGAATCATCTTCACATCCATGTATTTATTCCCAGATTTTGGATGTGAAACTCTTCAGGGCAACACCCCTGTTGTGGGATGGGTTTTGCTTCCTTGGAAAACCAGATATGAGGGGTGTTCCTGCTTTTCCCTCCATCCCTGAGGCTGGAAAAGGGGTGGTGGAGAGGGACAGTGGGGCTGGAGAAGGGATCCTGCTGGGAAGCTGCTCCCTGCTCCTTGGCAGAGCTGGAGCCTCAGGATTAATGCTTGTCCTTGCATTTCCGACGGAATTCTGTCTGCTCCGGAGGAGCCGGCTCGCCTGGTACCTTTCCTGCTGAAGCTGGAATGCTGGGACAGGGAAAATCCTGCAAGGTGAGGGGGAAGGTTCTGGGGCTCCAGCTTGGATTCCTCATGGCATGGGAGAGCAGCTCTGGAGGTCGGTGCAATGTGGATGCTGACCTGGATTTGGAGGGGGAAAAGGGAAAATTCTTTCGTTACAAGGGAAAATGTGGAAAGGGTGGGATGAGGCTCTGAACAGCCAGATCTAGCGAAGATATCCCTGATTATCGCAGGGAATTGGACTGGAAGACCTCTAAAGGCCCTCCCCAAAAACATCCTGAACTCATGGAACAGGAATTGCACAAAATTCCAGCCCAGCTCTGAGCCAAGACCCTCCTGTTCTCTCTGGATGAGGTTTAAGAGCCCAACTGGTCTTCCCTGCTTCCAGAAGCATCCTGGTGCCTCAGGAAGGGTCTCCCCGGAGAGGGGACTCCCAGGATTCTGCATCCACACAGAGATCCCTCTTTTCCACCCTCTCCCAGTGCTGGGATGAATCGATACCTCCGGATCTAACGAGCCACAGGAGCGGAGTCTGTGTGGGCTTGGGCAGGGTAATGGATGGAAAAAGCCCGTTCAGCGAGAGGGAAAGTGGGAAAAAAGGAAGGAAAAATCAATGGGAAGGATTGGGATGACATCATAGCCCCATTATTATGACATCAGCCCCACTCCAAGGATTTATCGCGCTGGCCGTGATTTGCCTTGGAGCTTCCTGCCCCTCTCATTCCAGAGCTTTCCCAAAGCTGCTCTTGGCTTAAAAAAACAGGGAACAGGGGCATTCCAGACCTTGTGATATCCTTCTGGCCTCCCCACCCACTGCAGGTGTTCCCAGAGGAATTTGGGGAACAGCGCTGGTGGTTCTTCCCTATTTTCCTTTTCACCTTTCATCCTTTGGGAATGAGCCTAGCAGCATTCCTTAACCTGACCTCTTTACTCCAACCCTGTTTTCATCCTTTTCCTTCCTTTTCCTTCTTTTTTTCCCTTCCTTTTCCTTTTCTGTGGAGAAAAGCATGGAAAACAGAGCCCAAACCTCTTGGAACAGGCAGGTTCAGGGATCAAAACCCCTCTTTCCATCATCTGTTCTACTTTGTCCTGATATCGGGATAGAAATCCAGCTGGATGAGTTTCCCACTTTCCCAGCTTCTTTTCCCATTCTTTTCTGCTGAGTTTTGCTGGGAAAAAAACATCAGGATGACACAACACCTGCAGCATTTCCCTGTGGATAGGGAAGGGAAAAGGCTATTTTCAGATATCAAAACCACTGGAATATTCGTGTTTGCCTCAGCCTGATTTAAAAGAAAGATAAAAAAAAATATTTAAAAAAATCAGGATAAAGTCAACACATCCCAAAATGGGTAATTAAGAAATCCAAGTCTCTGTAGGATCATTATCCAAGCAGCATTCCACGTGGATGGCAATTTTTAATGGCTGTTCTAGCAATTTAATATCCACTTTAATATATCCATGTTTTCCAGCACACAGAGCCAGGGCAGGGAGGCAGATTTGGGCTCAGCAAGGATTAAATGATGGGATTGTATCCCATAAAAAGCTGAGGGAACAACTGCCATCCCTCAGCCTGGTGAGTAGGGAAGATAAAAGATAAGGCACCATGTGCCTCAGTTTCCCATCCCTATGGAGCGAAGGGATTTAGGGGCTCCAAGCCAACCAGGCATGGGATAAGCCAAATTTTCTGGCAGGGCTGACCTGAATCCAAGGAAAACCCACCCAAATCCTTGCATACCACAAAGCCCTCCCTATTTTCTCCAAGCTTTGAGTCACCTTCCACCCCAACCAGTTCCCACTGTGGGAAGGGGCACTGAATTCCCAACTATCCCAGTCCCACCTGCTGGAAATTTCTGAGCTTGGCCAGGTGGTGACTCCCTGGTTTTCCTCACATCCCACACCATGGGAATAGCTCCATTCTCCCAGTTAAGCCTGCATTTGTTATTTGATCCTGAAAATTCAGCACTTCCAGGCTGTGGAGGTGTTGAGGCTGCACCCGATTTCCTGCAGGGCTGGATTCAGTATCCAGCTGTGGCAGGCTCAGGATTTCCATGTGGAGCTCAGCATCCAGATGTTCTGGATCCACTTTCCAGCTGTGCCAGGCTCCTCAATCCCATGTGATTCCCATGTGGGATTCCCATGTGGAGCTCAGCATCCAGATGTTCTGGATCCACTTTCCAGCTGTGCCAGGCTCCTCAATCCTATGCAAGACTCGGCACCAGCCCATGCAGAATTCCGGATCAGCACCCCCCCATCATCCAGCTGTGCCAGAGCCATATCCAGCTGTGCCAGAGCCACACCCAGCTGTGCCAGGATCCTCATCCCTGTGCAGGATCCGTGCCCAGCTCAGCATCCAGCTGTGCAGAGCATCCAGACCCAGCAGGATTCCACATCCAGCTGTTCAGGATTGTCCCGGGGCATTCCGGCCCTATGAGGCAACACGTTTGGAATTATTTTGGATGTATGTCGGACATTCCCACAAAAAAGGACTGGGAGAGGCAGAGACAATCCACAGCTGGTGACTGACAGGGATTCACTCCAGGGAAAGGGCAGGGAAAGTTTGGGGAGAATGGGAATGTCTCATCCCTGAGATATCATCAGGCTGAGATCTTTCCTCAGGGAATTTTAACAAAATATTTTCCAAAGAGCTTTTCCTTGTCTGGAAGAAAAGGATACCTGCGAGTTATGGGGGTTGCAGTTTGGTTTTCCTTCAAAAAGTTGGAATGCTCAGCTGAGGTGGTGGCTGGAGGTGACACTGCCACCACCCTGACCTGTCCCCCGGGCTCCAGAGGTGGGAATTTCCCCCGGACTCAGCAGCCCAAGGGTACGGAATCCGTGATTTTTAATTAATGCCATTGACTCGGAGCGTGTTGGGAAAGGGGAGGGCCTGGAACGGGAAATTGTCCCTTGGAGGGACAAAGCCTGACAACCTTGTCATCCCCAATTAGCAGCTAATTACCTCCATGACGAACATCTTTATTAATCCAATTAATAGCGCGGGTGGCGTGACCTCGGCAGAGCTGCTGACTCAGGGTGGGGCTCGCCAGCAGAGGGATTCGCCAGGAGCGGGATGGGGAGAGGAAGGAGAGAATTCCTCCTTTTCCAACTCCTCTTCCTCACTAATTAGTGGCTGATTCCCACTGATCTCCCAGCCTGATCCCAAATATTTCCTCTTTCGTTCCTCCTGTCCATCCGTCTGCTTCTTGTCTGTTTGTCCCTTAATCCATCCATCTTCCAACAGTTTTTTTGGGAAAAATAACCCCATCTCTGGGTGTTAAACCATGGATCATGATGATCCAGGACACTGGGATGTCTCCCAGCTGGAATGTTGTGCTCATCCCTGATGACCTGCAAAGGTCTCAGTGTGCAAATCTTCCCTGAGTGGGGAAAAATTCAGGATAGATGGAGAAATGGATGGATCAGTGGAAGGATGGAGGTGGGTGGATCTATGGATGGATGGATTGATGGGAAGAGAGATGGATGGATGGGTGGATGGATGGATGGATGGGCAGATGAGTGGATATATGGATAAATAGGAAGCTGGATTGGTGGATAGATAACTGGTAGAGGTGAATTAATGGATTGATGGATGAATGGATATTGATGGAGTTGGAGCAAATGGATTGATGATGCTGATGAGGGTGGGACCAGGAATGCAATGGGAATAGCTGGACACTGAAGGGTCCCTGGAAGGCCCCGTGCAGGTGGGATGACAGTCCCTCATTCCTCCTGTGAGGCCAGTGCTTCCCAGCATGGATAGAGGTGCTTCCAGCACTTCCCACTGGGCTTTGTGGATCCTCATTTCCTGCAAAGAGAGCATCCAAACTGTGATATCCCCTCTCAGGCAAGGCACAACCCACGGAGGCACCACTGAATGTTCCACATTCCCAGGGCTGCCAGCTGGGCTGGGAATTGCTGCAGGAGTGATTTTTTTTTCCCCCAGCTCTCTTGTGGAGCGACCTCTCCTCCGTCTTCCCCCACAGATGGAGCCTCAATTAAATTCGGGAATCCATTTTTTAATAGGACTTTCACCTCAGCTCCCTGCCGGGCCATTAAAGCCATTATGGCAGAGTTAAGTAAGGAATCCTGGGAGCCTCTGGAGCTGTCATCCCATGTTTATGGCCCAGGCAATGTTTGCTTTATTAAAGATTCAGGAGCCATTTCCAAACGCCTCCGCTCTGTCCTTCCCATTATAGGCCGGACCCTGGCGAAAGGGTGACTGCAGGGAAAAGAGGATTGCTCCTGAGATGGGGAAAAAAATAGGATGGGGTTGCTGGGAGACTCTAAGGGCATGGCAGGAGCTGGAGGAAAAGGGAAGAGGAGAGGTGGGAATTTCATCCCAAAGCGCTGCTGGGTGTTGCGATGAAGCTTTTCCAGGTGCTGCAGGGTTTGGTTTTCCCTGGTTTCCAGGAGTTGGGCAGGATCCAAAGGCAAATCCCTGCCTGGCCCAGACACACAGGTTGCCACACAGGAATCCCCCTCCCTGGAAGTGTTCAAGGCCAGGTTGGATGAAGCCCTGGAATAGGGCAAGGTGTCCCTGTCCATGGAAGGGGTGGAATGGGATGGATCCCACCCCAAACCATTCCATGATTCTGTGATCCGGCCATGCAGAGTGAGATGATACCCTCTGGGCTTTTTCTAAGCCATGACGGGGTCCCCACTGACTTCCAGGTCCCTAAAATTCCCTTCTTCCCACCACAATTCCCCATTTCCCCATTCCATGACCGTCCTCCCTCCTCTTTTGGACTACAGAGCACAATCCCTTCAAAACCACCAGTATCCTACAGAAAACAGGGATCCAAGGAGATTCCCTTCTCCATCCCTGTCTGGCTGCCAGGCCAGCTCCACCTGGGCCAGGTCTAACCTGCTTCCATATGGGAGACACTTGTTCCCATCCATGGGAATATGATCAGGGGAGGGGAGGGGAGGGATGTTATTCCCAGGTTATCCCCAAGTTCCTGTCCATGAGAAGGTGGTCAAGCACTCCCCATGGATCACACATGGGATGGGATAAGGGGATATCCCCATCCCAGCTTTTGTCCCCCACAGGAAGCAGCGGAGGATGAGGGGCATTGGGGACTGGCAGGTCCCTGCGGTCCCTCTCTCATCCCAGCTGGACAATTTTTGGAGCTGAACCCCCACCCACGTGACACCCAAGGATGTGGAGCTGCACCAGTGTCCCAATGTGACAATTTGGGACCGGGGTGGCCCAGGGTGATGAAGGAATGTGGAGAATGGGATGCAGCGTGTCCCAGCTCTGCCCTCTAGTGCAGCTCCACCAGGTGCCACCGCCACTCCTGAACCTGCTGCTGTCACCCCTGCAGGTCACAGTCCCCCAGCCCTGGTGGCTCTGGTGGCTCAGACCCCCCTGGTGAAGCCCCTCTTGGTGGCCTGATGACCTTCTCGGCGTCTGCTGCCACCTGAGGTGACACAGAAGGGATTTTGTACCTCCGAGGTGCTGGGGGGACAGGGCCAGGAGGGGACCTGGGACCGAGAGCTGACCTTGGAAATCTCAGAGAGCACCTTGGCAAAGCCTTTAGGATCAGCCCAGGGGAGCAATTCCCCTCTCTGCAGCCCCACAGGGGGATGAGGGAAGAATGCTCCAGCCTTTAGGAGCAGGGTGGTGCTCCCACTGCTTCCAGGAAAATTCCAGCCCTTCATGGGATGGGGTTTGCTACGAGCTCAGGGTGTAGCTGCACTGCAAATGCTTGGCTTCACTCCTTGCACGCTTTCCCCAGCAGGATTTTTCAGGATATAGGGACTAAAACCGCTGTTTATGCCCTTTATTTTTGGGATGCACTGGACTCCAGAGCACCCCAGGGACACCCGTGCCCAGCCTTGGGTGCCAGCGTGGGTGGGGGGTGGCCGGCTGGGCGGATCTGGGGGGGCTGCGGGCAGTGGGTGCATTGCACAGGGTGCTGCTGCCCTCCAGTGGGCTCAGGCTGGAGAGGAGGCTGGAATTCCATATGGATGCTCGGGAAAGCAGAGGTGGAGCTGAGGATGTCCCTTCCCATGGGGTGGAGCAGCCGCCGGGACAAGGGATCCCACAGAGAAATCTTGGAGCAGGAGTAATCCTGCTCTGCCCCATCCCACTGCTCCTGGACCAGGAGTGGTTGGAGGCAGCTCCAGCCCCGGATCCCTCTAAAAAATTCCAAATTTATTAGATTTGTTAGCAGTGAGAGCACCTGGCCTGGCTGCAGTGTCCCACCACCAACCCACATCAACCCTCTTTTGCTCTTTTCCCTCTGTCATCCCCAGGGAAAGGCAGGAGCATGGATTTGGAGCCAGTGACAGCTCCAGAGGGTCACGGTGCTGGTGGGATGTGAAGGGACAAGGACACCACGGGGACCTTCTCCTCCTGTGTCATTAATGAAGGAGGGAATCAAATCCCCTTCCCACCAGGCTGGAAGGGCTGGTCCATGGGTTGGGAGATTTTTATTGTGGAGGGTGAAGCTCCAAGAGGAGGAAAATCAGGAAATTTGGGTGAATCCCTGTGGTTTTGCTGGGCTCTCCAGGATGGGATTTCCAGGATGGGGTTTCCAGGCTGTTCTCTGACTCAAAGGCCCTGGAAATCATCAGCAATTTAAAACATCCCCAAAAATCCTCCTTCCTTCTCCTCTCTGGTCATAAGAGCTGCATGGACTGGTCCCAGTTCAGGATATCCAAACATTCCTTGTTTGCTGATTCCCCTGGAGCTGCTCTCTGCATGGACAGAGACACCTCCATTCCTTGGTAAATGTAAAGTTATTTTTGCCCTATTTTTTTGTGGTTTTGACCATGTTTTACCCCACAGGCCCTCTCTGCTTCCCAGTCAAGCTGGAGAAGACAAGCATGGACAGATCCAGCTCCATGGATTTCAGGAAAGAGGGAAGGAGCACCAGGCTCTTGCTGATGGAGCAGAGATCCCATTGGAGCACAAGTCACCAGAGGGGGAGGCGATCCCAGCTCCGGAGTCACGAGTTTCCCACATCCACTGAACGTGGGTGGGAAAAGGATCTTCTGCAGCACAACAACTTCACTGTGGGTGGCTTCCAAAGCCTGGCACAGGAGGGCTGATGGAAGGGGAAACTCCTTAAATTCCAAAATTATGTCCCCCACAAAAAAAGCTGGATGCTGTTTTAACCCTGGCTTGGTAGACAGGACAAAAAAAGCTCCCACCACATTCCATAAGTAAATCCGATTTTGAAAGTCCTGGCCTTGTTTTTTTCCCATTTAAGGGGGTTTAAACCCACCTTCCTCCTGTGGGATGCGTGTTCCCATAATCCAGTCCCAAATCCATGGGTTTGGTCATCCTCCCATGATGGTGGGGAGGTGGTGTCCAGGTCCCAAGGGAAAATAGGGGGTCCTATGCCAAGGATTTGCTGCTTTCCAGCCTCAATTCCAATTGATGAACTCTTCCAAAAAAAAGTGATCAGAAACCCTTTATGGAACCAAAAAAGCAGTTTAAAACCTGCTGTGTGAAGCAAAAATTACTTTCTTGACCAATTCCTTTTTTTTTTTTTTTCCAGGGGAAAAGCCCCCAAGGGGTCCAACCTGAGCCCCACCCTTCACTTCCCATATGACTTCCATGAATTCATGTGAGAAAGCCACCATCTCCCACTGCATCCCCCTGTAGATGGAGACCACGGCTCACCAAATTTCATTTGGATGCCTGGGACCTTGGTTTTCCTTGGAGCAGCCCATCCTGGATCCAAAGGATCTCTCCCAGCCTCAACAGCTCCAGATTTGTGTAAAAATGACCCAAAACTGACTCTTTAGGAGGATCACCCAGGGCTTGTTTCCCATCACGGCTGGTGCCCCCGTAATTCCCAACAAAAGTGCTACAAGCCGGATTTGAATCAGTGCTTTTTAATCCATAAAAGGTGAGAATCCATGTACAAATTAAAAAAAAAAAAACAACCAAAAAAACCAAACCAAACCAAAAACCCAAAACAAGCCCGACATAAAACCCGGGAATTAGGGAAATTATCCCAATCCCACAACACACAACCCCTTGGCCAAGGCTGGGGTTGGGTGATGCGGGCGGAAGGCGACGCCTTCTCCTAAAGAAATCCCTCTCCAGCTCGGAGACGTCCGTGGCAGCATCCCACGTTTTTTAGGGATGGTGGGAAGATGCTGCAGGGATGTTTTAAGGGCAAGGTGGCCTTTTCTGTGACCCCACCCCCTCCTTTCCTTCCTGCTCCCACGCCAAGCAGCCGGGAAGATGACGTGGGAAGCCTGGCTGCTACAGATGGCCCCGTGCTGGAAGGCGGATCCGGAATCCGGTGTGGTGATGCCTCGGGCTATGGAGAGGCCTCCTGGCCAACAGCAGAGACAAAAACCTCTCCTTGAGCTTGTAAAATCCCAGGATGGGTTGGCTTGGATGGGGTCTTAAAGCCCATCCTGTTCCAGCCCCTGCCATAGGACAACTTCCCCTACTCCAGGCTCCAGCCCTGTCCAACCTGGCTTTTTTTCCTGGAAGTTTTCCTTAAATAAAATCAGGGTTAAGAGCTTGGAAAATGGACAAGGAGCCACTAGAAGAAGTCACAATCCCAGGGGACACTGTGGCCACGAGATCCCATTGCTCCATTAAACCACCCCTAAAAGTTCCTTAAAAAGTACAAAAATACAATCCCATCTCTCCCAAGGGAATTTTCTACCTCCCAAGATCATCCAAGCACTGAAGACCAGACAGGTCCTCAGCCTTCAGAAAAAATAACACACCAGGCAGAAACAGGATGGAGGAAATTTTGCCAATCTGTTTTGTGGATTTGGAGTCTCCCAGCGTTTCCAGGACAATTACCAAGATGCCTGGATCCATCAGGCCAGCCCAGGAATGCTGACAGCAGTGTTAGGGAATTAGCAACATGTGCAAGATCCAACAGTAGCACACATTTAGGAGTTTAATAATCTGGAGGAGATATCTTCCTGGAATTTTAATCTCCTCCCAGGAAAAATAAACCCCCCCAAGGCTCTTAGCTATTAATCTCCTCACAGAATATTTAGGGCAATCCACATCTCCTGATTAAAAAAGCCAGACAACAACTGCACATTGAGTCCTTCCCTTTTCTTCCAAAGAATCCGGCTGGGCAGCTGGGCTGGATTTTCTGAGCCAAGCTGGGGGTTCATTCCCAAAAAAAACCACCCCAAAAGCACTAAAAATGGTCAAACCATCCTACTTTGTTGGGATAGCCCCACCTGGGAGATGCTGCCTGGGTTGGACCCTGTGATGGGATCACCACAAGTCATCGAATGCCCGTGCTGTCCCCTCTCCCAAAAAAGGGGGAGTCTGGAAGGATTCAGCTGGAGGATTCAGCTCCTCCAGCAGCTCTTGGAGAGCAGCTCCATCTTGTACCTCTCAGAGAAAGCCCAGGAGATGCTACAGGAGGTGACACTTTTGCTTTAATGGCTGGGGCTGGCTTTGGCCAAGCAGAAGACACAAACCAGGCCCTGCTTTAGCACAGCTCCCCCCGACCCCCTTGAGAGCAAAAAGAAAACAATCCCAAAATTAACAATAACCCCGAGTTTCCCCCAGTCTGAGGGGATGGCTGGACGCAGGAGCTGGGAGGGGGAGGTGCCTCGCTCACCTCTCGGCGCGGATCCGACCAGCGGCGCATTCCCGGCTCTGGGAATCCTGGCAGCCCAGCCAGGCTCGGGCAGCTTCCCGGGCAGGCAGTCCTGGAGCTCAGGGGACACCAGGGAGCACGGTCAGTACATGGCCTCGTTGTCCCCCACGGTGGTGAAGGGGACACCGCTGTAGGTGCTCTTCTTGCTCCTCTTGCTCCTCTTGCTCCACACCAGCAGCGTGCTGGCGCTCTTGCTGTTCATCAGGCTCTTCCTGCTGTTCTCCTTGTTGCTCTTCGGCATCCCGGAGCCCGAGGACATCGCTGCTGCCTTCCTGTCCACCTGCTTGGGAAAGGAGGAGAGGGGGAGTGAAGGCAGGGCAGCACCCTGGAATTCTGTGGTTTCCTGTGGGATGGGACTTACGGCTTTGGGGCATTCCGAGCCCTGCAGGGTGATGACTCCGATGTCCACCCCCTCCTTCCCGGTGCTCTTCAGCAGCTGGACAACCTCGGCGTGCTTGGACCACTTGCAGTCCTTGCCATTCACAGAGATGATGTAGTCCCCCTCCTTCAGCCCAGCTTCCTGCAGGGAATGAGGGAAAACGTCCAAGAGAATCTTGGAATGGTTTCTTCAAGATCATCCAGCCCCACCACGGACACTTCCCACTATCCCAGGTCGCTCCTTGGACACTTCCAGGGATGGGGCAGCTGCAGCTTCTCCGGGCAACCTCTGCCAGGGCCTCACCACCCTCACATCCAAGAATTTCTTCCCAATACCCATCTAACCTTGCCCTCTGGCAGTGGGAAGCCGTTCCCCTTCATCCTGGCACTCCATCCCTTGTCCCAAGTCCCTCTCCAGCTCTCCTGGATCCTTTTAGGCACTGGAAGGGGCTCCAAGCTCTCCCTGGAGCCTTCCCTTCTCCAGGCTGAGGAGAAGACACAGCTCTGCTCCAGATTTGGACCATATCCGTTCCACATCCCAATCTCTGGGGAGATTTGAGTTTTCCAAAGAGGGATGTGATCCTGCAGCTAAGGAGAGTGTTGCTCCAGAGATGCTGGGATTCGGATGGATGGGTTGGTACTGAGGGAGACCCTTAGGGCATCCCACCAGGATTCTCCAGCATCTTCTGATGGACAACAAAGCTGCCCCTGTTTTTTGGACGTGCCATCTTGCTCCAGCCACTGTCACATCCCAACACTAAGGACAAGGGAGCTGGATGGGTTTCCAACAGTTAAAAACTGAGCGAAATTCCATGTTTTCTCCTCAGCTATCTCCTAAAAATTAATCATTTCATGACGCCCACCTGCAAACCCCAGCCTGAGCTCCAGCAGGGATGAGTCTCCTCCTGAACCGTTTTAAGACCTAAAAACACCTGGAATCCCTCCAGGCAGCTCCCTTCTGGCATTCCCAAGGGAATAGCAAGAAATTGGGATACTCACAGCAGCGCAGCCCCCCGGGATGACCCCAGCAATGAGGACGGGGGAGTCTCCTCGCAGGGTGAACCCAAAGCCGTTCTCTCCTCTCATCAGGTGGACTCTCCGAGCTGGATACCACTTGTTCTTGGCTGAGAACACGGAGAGGGGGCCCTGGGATGAGGCAGAAATGTGGAAAGCACCTTTTCAACTCTCTGGAATTGTGCAGCCTTGGCAAAAACCCCATTCCAGGGATGGGAAGGGGGCAGAGGAAGAAATCCTGTCTTTTGTGGGGAAAACAGACCCATCATCCAAGAAGAAATGATGGGGGTTGAGGCTGTCTGGATGTGGGGGATGCCACCAGGGGTTGGTCCAGGAGCAGGGTGGTGGGACAGGTCACCAGTTCAGGGTCACTTTTCCCCAATTCTTTCCCATTTTCCCCTCTTTTTCCTGCTTTTCCATTCCCACAGGAAGCTCTCCCTGGGGTACTCAGGGGATGACCCCACCACCGATCCCACTACTGTTCTGAACCCCAGTCCTGCTCCCCAGGACCCAAAAAACCTAAAGAGAGTTAGGTGGAAAAGCCCCAGTGGGATTTTCCTGGTGCCTCCAGCCACCAAAACCCTTCTTCCCAAGGATCTCTTGGGAAAAGCCCACCCAAAATTCCTGTGCCTGCTCCCTGTCACCACAGGAGCTTTGTGACCCATTTAGGTGCCACAGAAAGATCCCAGCCCTCCTCCTGCTGCTCCTCCTCGCAAAACTGCTGGAGAGAGGGAGAAGAGGCTGCGGGAGGAAGGAATCCAGGCAAGCAGAGCATGCAGGGGAGGAGGAGGAGATGGCTGCTCCCTCAGGATATTCCCATTCCCGGAGCTGTACGTACCAGCCTGTGGAAGAGGTCGGTCACCTTCACCTGGGAGAAGTTGGGGGATTTGATTTCGGGTTTCTGGTGAGTTTTGGCTGATGGGAGGGAGAGAAAAGCACAGACAGGGGGTGAGCTCAGACAGCTGGGGCAGCTGCTGCCGTCCCAAAGATGGACAGTGTGACCCCGTAAGAGCCAGGACCTAAAATCCGGGAATAGTTCAGACTGGAACTCAGAGATTATCCAGTGCAACCCCCCTCCACAGCAGAACTCCCCACGGAGTCTTCCCACCCACAAACCCCCTCCCCACCCACAATCCCAAAAATCCCCCACTCACGATGGATGTCGGGAGCCTCTCCCGTCTCAAAGAAATCCTCCTCATGGTCAATCTCGGAATATTTGCTCAGGGAGCGTTTGTGGGCGAAGGACAGGACCTCCTGCAGGATATCCATCTTCCTTAGGATCTTGCACAGTCCATGGATCCTCATGGCCTCCTCGTGCTTCATGATGGCTTTTTTGAGGTGAGCTTTGCCTGCGAGGGAGCAGAGGGAGCTGAGCCCGACGGAGCGGCAGCTCCGGCGCCGTTCCCGCTCGGCTGCCCACGGATTTCAGGAGCGGTGCCACCACCCCGCTGTGACTCAGGGACAGCCCAGTCACGTTCCCAGCCCTAAATGGGGTCGGTCCCAGCCGATGGAGGGGCTGGGAAGGGACCTTGAAGGGTGACCTACTTCGCTCCCCTGACGCCGGAGCTGGCAGATGTTCCTGAAAAACCACCCCCGACGTCCCTCCTCACGCTTAACCTCAATCTCCCGAGCAAATTAACTTCTCTCCATCGCCTCGGATCCCTCGGGAACGGGAACACGGAGAACAACCCAGCCCCGTCCTCCTTGGGAAGGTGCAACACATCCCTGTTTTCTAGGCTAAGCCTTTTCCTTGTCCTGCAGGTCCTGCTTTCCATCCTCTGCTCTTTGCTCCTCTCCACTTGCCTTCGACGTGTTCCCACCCTCGGGAAATGGAAGTGGTCGGGAAAGAGGAGCTGAAATTCCAGTGACCCACGGATATCAGCGCAAAGCATCTCCTCCGTGGGAAACTGCAACCAAGGCAGCCGTATCCAAGGCTAAACTCCCAGAAAAGCTCTCTCCGTGTGTCTCATGGAAACACGTGTGCCTGTGGCATTTCACGTTCAGGACACACGGTGGCAACAGAATCCAGGGAGAAGAGGTCTGGGAATCCACAGCCAGAGGAACTTAACAATCGAGGGAATGTTTTGGGGTTGGATGGAAAACAGAGAGGAGACTCCCCCCACGAGGATTTGTATCAAATCTATAAATTGTGAAATTATGAGGAATAATAATAATAATAATAATAATGATGATGATGATGATGATGAAAACAGAATCATGGAATGGTTTGGGTTGGAAAAGAACTTAAAGCTCATCTCATTCCAACCCCTTTCCATACGGAGGGACACCTTTCACCATCTCACACTGCTCCAAGCCCTGTGTGACCTGATCCTGGACACCTCCAGGGATAGAGATCCACAACCTCTCCGAGTTTTTTCCCTTCCTGTCAACCAAATCCAAGCTGAGCTTGGTGTCTGCACGTCTATTTTTTTACCAGGAATGTTGAACAGAGCCCATTTTCCCCAGGAAAATCAGGCAGAGCTGGAAAAGCTGACACAAACCACATCTGAGGGTGTTGGGGTGCTGTCACCATAAAACACTTGGATTCTGGGGTTTATTTGGAGGTTTCCAGTGAAACCTGGCTGAGCATCCTGAAGGATTTTGCTGAGGCCAAACTCATTCCTGGTGGGATCTGCCTCCTTCCACACGTGTGCAAGGAGGGAAAAGAGCTCCTGGGGGAGGCAACACCCCAAATTCCGAGTGCTGAGTTTGCTCTTGGTGCAGCCCTGTTGAGGAGGGGCTGCCAAAACACGACTTCAGCTGAATAAGCAGCGTCTGTTCTTTCCCTGGAGCTGAAATTCCGCATGGGAAGAAGTTCTTGTCTCCCAAGAATTCGCAGCAGCTGAAAAAGCCACCCCCTGAGCATCTGCTGTGTCTTGTTTTCCAGCCAAGTCAGCCCAAACCAAGGAGCTTCCAGGATCTCCGTGTCCCTATGGATTTCTCTGGAATGTTGGGTGATGTTACCTGGCTCGGAACACCTGGAATTTTTCCTGTCAGAGATGGACAGGTTGGGACAAGCACAAAGAGTTGGTCCCCACACCCTCAAGGGGACTGTGATGCTTTCCTGCTTTCCAGAAGAAGAAATTTCCTGGGAAATTCCCCTTTGCATGGAGAGATCCCCCTAAAACCTCATCATTTGTGGGAATTGTGATGGGATCCAGAAATTTGTGCTCACCCAGCTTCCTCCTCTCCTCGGGATCCTGCAGCAGGACACGAAGTGACGGCCCCTCCGGCATGGTGACATGGAATTGCAGGAAAGCCTTCTCCTGCTCCAGCAGCTCGGCATCTGAGGGAGCTGTGGGAAGGAAATGGATGGGGATGGGATCAGGGAGAGGTCAGGGCCACCCAGCCCCCAGTGGCAGTGGGGACAAAGAAGCCACATCCACATCCAGGTGGCCCTGGCAGCACCTTCCTGTCATCCAACCACAGCCTGCAAGGAATCAGGGATGGGCCCAGGGATGATCCCAGTCAGGGATGCACCAGGATCTGAAGTTAAGGGCAGGATTTGTCCTGAACACAGCTTTTTTTCCTCTTTCCTGCCTTCCTTTGCTCCAGTGTGGAAGCAGGATTGGGAATAGAGAGCCCTGGGAGGTCACTGACAGGGAGACAAATGAGACAACAAAATCAGGGAATCATGGAATGGTTTGGGTTGGATGGGACCTTCAAGACCATCCAATTCCAACCCCTTTCCACAAGGAGGGACATTTCCACTTGGCTGCAAGCCCCATCCATCCTGGCCCAGGATAATTCCAGGGATCCAGGGGCAGACACAGCTTCTCTGGGAATTCCAGTCCAAGGCCTCACCACACTCCCAGGGAAGAATTCCTTCCCAATATTCCATCTATCCCTGCCCTCTGGCAGTGGGAAGCTATTCCCTGTGTCCTGGCACTCCATCCCTTGTCCAAAATCCCTCTCCAGTTCTCCAGGAGCTCCTTGAGGCACTGGAAAGGGCTTTAAGGTCTCCCTGGAGCCTTTTCTCTAGCCCACAGTGCAACCAAGGAAGTCATTCCATGGAAAAACAGATGGATGCAGCTCTCCCAGGCTCTCCAAACCCCACACTTTAAAACCCCACTCTTTAAACCCCTTTTTTCTAGCCCAAATTGCTCCTAATCCTCTTTGGCTCACTCAGGGCTGCACAGCAGCCTCTTTCCCTGGACACAGAGTGGGACAAGAAACAACCCAGAATATTCCAGGGAGTTTTGTTGCTCCAAACAGAGGACTCCAAAGCCTGGTGAGCACACGGATCCAGAGGCTCGGGAACTGGCAGCTCCAGGGCTGGCTCTCCCTGTGCCAGCTCCTGCCATGTCAGCATCCCTGAGGGATTAAACTGCAGCGTAAGGAATTTATTCCCAGCTGGTTATGGAAGCAAAAGATTTGTTATTTCGACAAGGGAGAGGTGGGAGCAGGAACATGAGATCCTAATTTGGGAAAAAAATTCCCAAATTAGGCATCTCCTGCAGAATTCTGCTTCCCACAGTACCTAAGGACACCAAAAATTTTAGGGGGAAGGTTTTCCCTGCCCCCTTGGCACCCCATGGAATCCCATCTCCATCATCATCCTCTCCTGTTTGGATCTTTAAGCCTTTCCAGCTCCACATTATCCCCCTCTCTCCCATCTCCTTGCTTAATCCAGCTTTTCTGCAACGCCCACGTGGCACAAGGAAGATTTTGGGCAGGCTCTGGAGCGGGGGAGAGTGTGAGGACAGTCTGGCAGCCACTGGTCACAGCACTGGTTTTGGCAGCCAGCCCTCCAAAAGCTTCTCAGCCACCCACCAGGTGACACCAAAGGTCACCAGGAGCATCTGCTGCCCACCCCCGGATCCTCTGCTCCATCCCAAAATTGCTCCTGGGGTGTTGCTGGTGGCACAGATGGAGATCAAGGGTCACATCTTGAAGTCACGCTCCAAGTGACTCCATGGAAACATGTGTACCTTGCTGCCACCACCCTCAGACTCCCAGGACATCCATCCATGAGGCTGGAAGTTAAATCCAAGGTATTTTTGGATTTATTTTTGGTTTTTGAAGCCCTCAGCTGGCCCAACACAAGGTGAGCCAAAGCATGCTGGGCTGAGGTTGGCAGGCAGGTGACCCTTATTTCCCCACCCAGCCCCAAAGGGGACAGCAGGTGACATCCCTCCAGCAGCTTCTTCCTCCCCTTCTTAGGATTTTTCCCTGTGGAAACAAGAAATGTGGGAAAATCTCCCTTGGGGATGAATTGCTGAGTCCATAAAGAAGATCCACAGCTCAGAGCATTCAAAAAACTTCAGGTGTTGTATCCATAACCTCTTTTTTTTTTTGGGAATCCCTCCCCAAAACCCAGGAATCATGTGGAATTAGTACTTGGATGAGCAGGAAGCTCCCTGCAGGCCGGACACTCACCGGGGCAGTCGCAGAGGGCGATGGCAGCGAAATAGTGGGAGAGGGCTTTGAAATGCTCCGACTTGACGTGGACCATGGTGGTCCAGGAGAAGGGAACGTAGTCCTTGACGTGGGGCTGGCTCATGGTCTGGTGCACCAGGGAATAAACATCTTCCACCTGGGAAGAGGGAAGGGAGAAGAGATGGGATGCAGGATGTGCTCTCCGGGAAGGTTCTGCCGACCACAAAATCCCACCAAATCCTCTCCTTCCCAAAATCCTCACCCTTGCTGCCTCCTGAGCCAGCTGCAGGCGGGCCAGGAAGTCGTTCTGGGCACGCAGCAAGGTCATCTTCTCAAAGACACACTCCTGGACCTGGGCCACCATCAGCCTCACCAGCATGGTCAGGGAGGCCGCGCTCATGTCCAGGCTGGGAGCGTTGGAGAAGTTTTCCTTCAGGTAGTTAAAGGCACCTGGAGGAGAGAGAAGCTCCTGGAAGTTATCAGGCTTGTGAGGAAGACAATCAAACTTTGGGACCAGACAGGTTTCCCTCCAAGAACATCAAACATCTCACTGTCAGTGGTGGGTAAGAAATCTGAGATCCAACCCTTGCCATCTAAACCATCCTTGTGCCCTATTCCTTCTCCAAAGCCCTGGGTGATCCCAGTTCCAGGCTCCGTGTTGTCTGTGGGGAGATGGATCAGCATCTCTCCTCTCCACAGCTGGGATATCCTTTTGGATACCATCCTTTAGGGGGACACCCTTTTTGGCTGTTGGACCATCCCAACTCCTCTTCCCAACCCACACAACCAACGTGGAGCCACCTCGCGCTCCATCTGCGATCCCTTGGGAACACCTCTTCCTACGACTGCTCCCACCCCTTCCTGCGCTTCTGTGGATCATTCCCACCTTTGGGAAAAGCTTCTTGGGAAGAGGAGGAGGAGGAGGGGAAGCCACCTACCAGCTGCCTTCTGGAAGGCATCGATGGCCTGGTTGAGGCCGGGCAGGGAGGCGCGGTCCTGCCGCGCTCCGATCTGGGTGTGCAGCGCTCCGAGGTTGAAGAGGACGCTTCCCTTCTCGAAGGCCAGAGCCCTCTGGAGGGATGGGACCCCCGTCAGGGAGTCGTACCTGGAGAAGGGAAGAGCCAACAGCTGCCCATCCCCTGGTTGTGGTCCCCAAAGTGTCCCTGTCGTGGTCCCCACAGAGCGTCCTCGCTCATGGAAAGGGTTGGAACTGGATGATCCTGAAGGTCCTGTCCAACCTAAAGCACTCCATGATCCCCAGGGATGCAGGAGGAGCCGGAAGGGTTTTCAGTGCTCAGGTGGGCTTGCAGGCACCATTCCCATCATGGTGCATCCCATGGGATTTGTCTCCCTCTCCCTCCCCAAATTAATCCACCCAAGGCAACAGCAAATCCAGATCCTGGTGTCCACCAGCCCCGGCGGAGATTCCATCATGGAAATCTGGATCCTGACTCCCTCCCCATGCAGGTGGGACAGAGAAAGCTGCACCCACCAGTGGAAGAAGATGCCCAGGGTTTTGGTGGGAGGGAAGAACCGGCTGTCAAGGAAGTAGAGCTGGTTGTAATATTCCATCAGGAGCTCCAATCCGGCCTCGTTGCGGCTCGGGGTGCGCATGGCCTGCAGGAATGGGAGAGGAGACATGGATGGGAAAAGAGGGATGGAGGGACAGGACACACAGGGAATGGCTTCCCACTGCCAGAGGGCAGGGATAGGTGGGATATTGGGAAGGAGTTCTTCCCTGTGAAGGTGGTGAGGCCCTGGAATGGAATTCCCAGAGAAGCTGTGGCTGCCCCATCCCTGAAAGTGTCCAAAGCCAGGATGGATGGGGCTTGGAGTAGCCTGGGACAGTGGAAGATGTCCCTGCCCATGGAAGGGGATGGAATTGGATGATCTTTAAGAGCCTTTCCAACCCAAACCATTCCATGATTCTGAGTTTCATTCATGGGGAAAGCCTGGGTGCTGGGACACTGAAATGTGGAAGCAGCAGCCTGGGAGTTGTGCTGGAAAAACTCATAGAAATTCTGATTTTATAAATCCTAGGGAATAAACAGTTTTCCCCTCCTTTCCCAGACTGCTTTAAATTCCCTCTTCTCCAAGGGCTACCTGGAGAGAGAGAAGTTGTTCAGCCTTGCCAGGGGTGACTTAATATTCATAAATAAAGATTGTACTATAAATTTTATTGCTGCTCATTTGTAGGTCAGCAGGGCATTGAGGATAGGGAAAAATGAACAATTCCTGAATAATCTGTAATATTTTGGAACCTATAAACAAGTCCAAGCTGCTCCAGCATGGGAATGCTGCACCCTGAAATACAAGGATAAATATGGAATTTGGAGAAAGGATGAGGGGACCCCCCCACCAAAGGAAACGTGGCATCTCCAAGAAGTGATCCTGGACAAGCCAAACTTTGGAAGCCAAGGGACACCAACCTGTCGCAGCTCCATGAATTCCTTGATTTCCTTTTCAAACAGGACACCCTCCTCTCCATAGTGTTCACTGATGAAATCCTGGATTGGGAAACAGAAGAAAATCCTGATTTTTATTATTTAAAGGGAGATTTCTGGTATTTTTGCATATGAATTTTCCACTTCTGCCCACAAGAAAACCTCCACTAAGTAACAATCTCCTCCCTTTCCTGCTCTCCAACATCTCCAGACCTTCATCTCCCACTTTCCCATGTTTTAAGTCCAGTTCTTCTCCATGCATTTATTTTTGGGCAGCTTTTCCAAATGGGAAAATGAATTTCAGCTGCTTCATAATCGATCAATGAAACCCCAAAGCTCACCTTGAGTGGTACCAGCAAATCCAGCTCCTTGGTCTCCTTGAGTCCCAGAGGGATCATGGGAACGCTGATGGATTCACTGGAAGAAGACAAGAACCTGTTTGGTGGTTGGATTGAAAATCTTGGATGGATCCTGTGGTTTGGAGATTAAAAGGAAGCAGTTCCTTGCCCTGAGCTGGTGCTGCTCCTATTGAGAGACTCCACAAGGAAAAATGCTCTTCCCAAAAAGATTTGGGAATGGCAGCATAAGAGGAGAGGTGCAAAAAAAAAAAAAAAAAAAACAACAAGAAAAAAAAAAAAACAAACA
>VZRH01002702.1:271521-302678 GCA_013397555.1 Urocynchramus pylzowi | reverse complement strand
CATTCCAGCCGCGTCTGGGCCTGTCCCCACTCCCTGCCGCACATCTGGGTGCCTGTACGTTCCTACCCCGGGCACATCTGGATGGCCCCACCTGCCACGAGGAGCCCCCGCCTCCATCCCAGACACATCTGGGATTCACCTTCTGTCCTCCCCCACCCCCCTGGCCACATCTGGGCGGTCCCTCCCTCTTTCTGCCCCGGCTCCCCCCTCCTCTCCTCAACATCTGGGCTGCTGTGCCCTTGCCCTTTTGGTAGCTGGTCCTGTGTAAACCATAGCTNCCCACCCCCCTGGCCACATCTGGGCGGTCCCTCCCTCTTTCTGCCCCGGCACCCCCCGGCTCCCCCCTCCTCTCCTCAACATCTGGGCTGCTGTGCCCTTGCCCTTTTGGTAGCTGGTCCTGTGTAAACCATAGCTCAATATGAAACATAGTGAAAAACTAATGAAGAAACAAAATCAAATCCACTTTATTCCTTTTTGCAGGCAAATCCTGCCCCGTATTCCTGCTCTGAGCCTTCGTCACCGACCACAAGAAGGTCCCTGAGTCTCTGTGTGGGCCACAATGAAATTAGTGAGTGATAAATCCCATTCCTATCTATGGGACACAGGGAATTCATGCGGATCCAGCTGCTTATTGGGTGGAAAATGTTAGCCCAGGATACAGTAAATATTTTATGGGGTGTGGATTTATTTTATAACCACATTTATTAAGCCAGTTCCACCTTTCCTGGTTATTTTATTCTCATCAGGGCTTCAAGGGCTGTGTGATCCCAGGGAGGGGCTTCTCTCCCTCCAGGATTTTCCAATCCAAAAGGAACAGCTGTGGTAGAAAAGTGGAATTACTGATTCATCTGGAATATTTCATGGATACATCCCCCAGCAGCTGCTGTGGTGTCACCATAAAGTGCAGGGATCCCATTCCACTCTGGTTTTCCCTAAGGATGAGCTTTGTGCTCCAATTTTCTCAAGCAGAGCTCCAGATGGAGCTCCCATTCCAATTCCATTTCCCATTGCAAAGGGAAGGGAAAAAACATCCATGAAAATACACAAAAACTCAGCTTAATTTTAAACGGATTTATCCCAGGTTGTGCATGGGTGGGATTGAGGAGCAAACTGGAGCTGCTCCAGGCTAGGACAGGTTTTTCCCAGCTCACATCCCTGCAAAACCCATCTTTTGCCATCGTGGGCACAGAAAACTCAGGAGAATGCTGAGTAAATCTTGTGGAATCCAGGGAAAACGGGGGGAATTCAAGCCCGAGCTGTCCTTGGAAGGAGGCGGACAAGGGCGAACAAGCCCTGGCTTGAAGCTGTCCTTCCCTGCTCCCTTCCCTGGGGCTGGCTCCCATCCCTGGACAACCTCTACTCATCCAGCCAGAAAGGTGGCTTGGATGTGTTTTTCCAGGGATGGTGCAACAGGGATCAAAGAGGCTTTCCCAGATCCAGCCCTTCCTCCGGGGGTTTCCGCTGCCGGCCGCGAACCGGGCGGGATCTTCCCAAGGGAATGTGGGGTCCCCCATCCTGGCTGGGGATTCCACATGGAGCAGTGCCCTTTATTGACCCAAACCCCTGAGTTTTCCTGGGATTATGGGATTGGTTTGGGTTGGAATGAGTTTGAAAGGTCATCCAGTACAGAGGGCAGGGAGAGCTTCCACTAGAACAGGTTCATCCAAGGCCTTGGACATTTCCAGGGATGGGGCAGCCACAGCTTCTCTGGGAATTCCATTCCAGGGCCTCACCACCCTCACAGCCAAGAATTCCTTCCCAATATCCCATCTAATCTCACCCTATTCCAGTTTAAAGCCATTCCCTGTGTCCTGTCCCTCCATCCCTTGTCCCAAATCCCTCTCCAGCTCTCCTGGAGCCCCCTCAGGCACTGGAAGGGGCTCTGAGCTCTCCCTGGATCCTTCATTTCTCCCCTAATTTGGGGAAAGCTTTTGCCCATTATCCCTAATCCCCATCCCACTCCCAGGTGTGCTGCTCACACCTGGTTTGGGATGGATGAGGACATTGGGAGGCTCAGCTGGGATGAGGTTCTTGATGAGATCAGGGGCAGGCTGGAAGCAATGGACTCATCCCATGAAAAGGGCTGGAGAGGAGTGGGATGGGTTTTGGGATGAGGGTTATGGGCAGTAGGATCCAGTGGGATCTGGGCTTTGTGCCCAGACTCCTCTACACCCAGCCATGGAGCTCTGATGGATGAGAGGCAGCTGAGAAAAGTTGGATTTGGGGATTAATTTAATGATGTAATTGAAGAGGAAGCATCTCCTGCCAAGTAGGTTTTTCCTGATTATTTTAAAATCCAATTTTTTGCCCCCAGTCTCCACCTGAGTGGTCCAAAGTATTTCCCTGCTTCCCAAGTCTCCTCACTGGTTGAGGGATATTGCCAAAATTCAGGATTTGGGCTAAAACTTCATTTCCCAGGGTGCCTCTTGGGCTGGGAGCCTCCAATCAGGCTGAGGGAGACTTTAAAGGAGTTTCCTGGGAGAGGGGGGGGACTTCCCTTAGGGAAGCAGCTGGGTGGGAAGTGAGGTCTTCTCCAGGCTGGTTGGGTTTGGGAATGTTCTCCTGTACCAGCTGGGCTTCATCCCAACTGTAGCTGCAAGTGGAGTGTAAAGCCTGGTAAAATATAGAGTTTTTCCAACTCCCAGAAAAATTTTCAGGATGTTTCAGACTGGTTTTTACTTACCTCTTTGAGAAATCCTGTTTTTCTTTTGTTTTTTTTTTTTTTCCCCTCGTTGTGGAGGTTTTTCATGGATGGGGACCAGGAATATGACTTGTATTCCTTGCATCCTCTTGGGTTTCTAGGGAAAACAGGGATTTGGGAGAGTCTGGCTGCTCCATGAGAGGAGGAGAGGGGAGAGGTGGTGGTGGGGACTCAATATCTCAATTTACCCCATTTCTATGCTGTGCTTAATTATTATTAATTGTGGTGGTGGAAGCTGTGAATTCCTGAAGTATTTTAGGGAATTTCCTCTTTTTTTCTCTTTTATTGGCTTTTATTTCGCCACCTCCAACAGAAGTTCAGGGACTGAGCTTAAGTTTTTTCAACATGGATCCTCATTAAAGCTGAGCTTGGCCCTGTGGGCTCCAAACTTTGGGATTGAGCAGTTGGGGTTTCCTTGGAGAGCAAAACTGGGGTGGCACTAACCCTGTGCTGTTTCCATCTCATTCCAGTGACCATCCTTGGATTCTGTGCCTTAGCACTCCCAAGAAATTGTGGATGACAGAGCCATGGGGGTGTCAAAAGCCAGTGAGGTGAAGAGCAGCAGCAGGTGGGTGCCATGGAGCACGGCAGGGAATTCTGGGGGGCTCCAGCTTTGTTATCCTGATGGTTTTCCTGGGAATTTCACGCTCAAGAAGAGAAATTCCTCCAGAATTCCTTTTGGGAAGCAATTTTTGGTGTTGCTGGGCGTAAGGATTAGGAAGTATGGCATCATGCCATGGTTTATGGTTAGCACCAAGGGGCTGGTTTCAGTGGGATCAATTCTTCCTTATCCCAGGAAGCGAAAGAATGAGTTGGAAAAGGGGCAGGATAAGCCAAAGGTGCTCCCGGTGCAGAAGGAGCTGGAATGCACAGTGAAGGTACCACACCCCCCTCTGTGCTTTGGGGGGACCCTTGTAATTATCCCAAAAATTCTGTGGGAATCAAACCCATGGCATGACCTTGCTTTTCCTTTATCCTGCTGCGTCCTGGTGCGAAGCCTTCCACGGTGAAAGGGAAGAAGAAGAAACCATCAAAAGCCAAGGAAAAGCCACTGCAGGAAAACGTCATCAGCAGGTCAGTCCTTGGGTTGGGATGGAGATGGGACCTGCAGGGCTGGACTTTTCCACCTGGGTTATCCCAGAGTTGTGCATGGGAATGCCACGTCCAGCTCTGCTTTCCTTGCTTTGCTTTGATTAGCAAAAGGAAAGGAAGGAAATTTTTAATTGGGAAAGGAATCAAAAGGAATTTTTAATAGGGGAAAAAAAAAGGGCATGGAGTGATGGGAAACAGGGGAATCCCCTTAAGCTGAAGGATGGAAGGTTTAGATTGGATATTGGGAGGGAATTCTTCCCTGGGAGGGTGGTGAGCCCCTGGCAGAGGTTTCCCAAAGAAGCCATGCCTGCCTCATCCCTGGAAGTGTCCAAGGCCAGGTTGGATGGAGCGTGGAAAATCCTGGAACAGCGGAAGGTGTCCCTGCCCATGGAAGCAGCTTGGAACAACATGATCCCTTCCAACCCAAACCATTCCACGATCCTAAAATATGTGTGTCCCTTCTCTGTCCCCTTCCTGGCCAAGAAGCTCCCTGAAGCAGGAGGCTGCAGATGGGAAAGGCCTTGGCTCCAGCCTCTGGAATGGGATCCAAGCCGAGGAGGGAGCTGCGCCCGGGTCGGTACGTGGTGGCCACTGTGCTGAGGGATTGGGGAGCATTCCCGTGGTTTGTTCCCAAGGGAATTAGGAGGGTTTTGTCTTGTGGTTTGGTGCAAGCCCCTGGAAGGAGCTTTTGAGCATCTGGAATTAAGTTAAGGAGTAAATTTCCTATTTTTGGGGTTGAATACATCACGTTTTGGTAGCACCAGGATGTGGGTGACTCTCTCTTCCTAAGCAGGAGGTTGGGATTGGGAATCCCTTCCTCAGGAATTTTGGTTTTCAATGCTTTCCTTGTTCATGCCCCCCTGGAAGTGTCCAAGGCCGGGTTGGATGGGGCTTGGAGGAACCTGGGATAGTGGAAGGTGGGGGTGAAATGAGATGATCCTCAAGATTCTTTCCAACCCAAACCATTCCATGATCCTTTCCTGGTGCTGGAGAGCACAAATCCCAGTAAATCCCCCCTGTATTTTGCTTTTCCTGTGTTAATTTGTCCTCTTGGTGTGTAAATCCAGCAGAGATGCTTTTCCTTTTTCTCTCTTTCCATCCCTCTCACAAACAGGATCCCAAATGTCCCCAAACTTTCCTGGATGGAAAATCCAAAAAATTCAAGGAGCAGCCTTGAAACCCCCCACGGGTGCCTGTGGTCCTGGCATTCCCAGTACAACCATCAGGCATTTGCAGGCAGGAATGACTTTGGAAGGTCATGGCTCTTCCTGAATTTCCCAACAGGGTTTCTGAAGGATTGTGAATCCAAGAGCAGGCGTGTTCCCAGGGAATGAAAGTTTATGTGGACATGACCAACCTGTAATTAACTCAGGGGTTTATTTTCCCCTTAATGAGTTCACCCAGCAGCTTTCAGGAGAAATCCCTGTGTGGTTTTGGCTTCCCCTGAAAGCCTTGGGAAGAGAAACTTGGGGAAGTTGGGATTCAGAGTGAGAACCTTGGTGCTTGGCAAGCCCTGGATGAGGCTGGGATGAGTTTTGGGATGCCTTGTGTGGTCAGGAGCAGGAGAAAATGGTTCCAGCTTGGAAAACAAGTGTAAAAACAGCGGGATGGCATTTCCAAGGGACAGAATTTAGGGCTCTGTGTCCTCTCTGTGCTTGGTTTTTTTTAAGTTCCCATTTATATTTTGATTTTTTTTTTTCCTTTCTCCAGGATTTCTGGTGGCATCCATGGGTCACATTTTAGGGCTCTGTGTCCCCTCCGAGTTCATTTCCTTTTAGGTCCCCATTTTCCCTATATTTTCATGATTTTTACCTTTCTCCAGGATTTCTGGTGGCATCCATGGGTCACATTTTAGGGCTCTGTGTCCCCTCCGAGTTCATTTCCTTTTAGGTCCCCATTTTCCCTATATTTTCATGATTTTTACCTTTCTCCAGGATTTCTGGTGGCATTCATGGGTCAGATTTTAAGGATCTCTTTGTGTCTCCTCTGAGCTAATTTTCTTTTAGCTCCTATCCCCATTTTCCATATATTTTTTTCCATTCTTTAGGATTTTTAATGACCTCCAGGAATCAGATTTTAAGGATCTGTTTGTGTCACCTCTGAGCTAATTTTCTTTTAGCTCCTATCCCCATTTTCCATATATTTTGATTTTTTTTCCCTTTCTTTAGGATTTTTAGTGGCCTCCAAGAGTCAGATTTTAAGGATCTGTTTGTGTCCCCTCTGAGCTCATTTCCTTTTAGATCCTATCCCCATTTTCTGTATTTTTTTTCCTTGCTTTCTGCTCATCCTTATTGTATTTCTCACTCCATGGCTTTGTTCCCCACCTCTCTTTCCCTCTTGCCATCTGCTGCAAGGGTGATTTCATCTTCCAAGCACCTGGAATTTGATCCATCTTTATTTTGGAGCCCTCCCATCCCTTCTGTTCCCTGGATTGCTCTCCCAGCAGTGCTTCCAATGAGCAGGTGGTTGAGGAGGGCTGGGAGTTTTCCTGTATTTATCCATAAAATTCCTTTATTGTGCTATTGGAAGGAAACAAGGGATTTCCTAACCCCATAAAACCTCAAAACTTGGGAAAACCTGGTATTTTGGGTTCCTGGATTCCAGCCAAAGGGGCTGAGGGAGGCAAAAATGCTGGTTTGGAGTGGCTGTGCCAGGAACCTTTCCCAAATCCTTGATATCTTCCAGGAGGAGACCAAAGCAACCTCTCCTCAAGGGCCAGCAGTGGGGCTGGAAGGCTCTTCCAGGTGAGTTGGGTTGTTTTTTTGGATTATTTTTCTTTCAGGGAAGTGGAATTTTGTCTTTTTTTTTCTCCTCCCCGTGGAGCTGCACAATCCTGGTTTTCCCTCCTGGATCGCTGGTGCCTTCCCGGAGCATCTTCTCCACATCCTGGTGCTTTCAATGACTTTAAAGCTTTCCAAAACCAATCCCAAGTGGAATTTGAGGCTGTCCTGGGATTTGAGGGTGGAGAGGGAAGTTCCAGCCCCATCCACCCTCCCCAGTCAGCAGGCTGTGATTGCTCAGGTGCACATTCCTACATAAATTTGGGGAAGTCCTGGTGGGAACAACCACCCTCCCAAATCCTGGGAAAAGGCTGTTCTTTCCCTCTAGATCCTGCCAGAGATAAGAAGCAGAATTCCTAAAGCTGGTTAATCCTCTCTGCCTCTCAAAATTTCCCAGTGAGAGGCCTCTAATAAAACCTTTGGAGGAAGGAGCTGATCCCAAAAGGTGCTGGAGTTTTGCCTTCTGAGTCATGGATCTGCTCCCTGCCAATGGGACTGGGGGGGCTGAGCATGTTTTGCAGGATGCATTTCCCTAAGGAGTTTAGTGGGATTGTGTAACACTGTGGAAAAAGCATCCGGCTCCTGTTTGTTTGTGGTTTTATTTTTTGGGAGCTTGTTTCCATCCCAAGCCAGCTCCAAGGTTTTCCTTGCTTTGATGTCCCACAACCTGGTAATTAATTATCTGCCTGGATTCATTTATGGAAATGGGCCAAAATTGATGCTTTCTGTTGCAGAAATTTTGGCATATTTTGGCTAAAAGCAGGAATTGTGACTCTTCTCCATTTGGAAGTCCAGGAAGAGTTATCATTGTCCTGCTTGGGAGGAGGAAACTGGATTTCCAACTGTTTTTTGGGGGGGATCAGGGCAGCTGGCTGTGCTTCCAAAGGGTTCCTGCTGCAGGATCCAGGAGCTGGGAAAAGCAGGGAATGGATCTGATCCATGGCTTGAGCTTAGCTCCAGGCTTAGCTAGGATGGACCAGAGGATTTGTTTGGGAGGTGACAATGACCCAGAAGGAAAAGCCCCAGGTTTCCCTGCGGGAAAGGGACACCATCACCTCAATGTTAAACTCATGGAATTCCTAGGGATGGAAAAAATATCCAAGGTCATCACTAAACCACGTCCACAGGTTTTTGGAACACTTCCAGGGATGGTGATCCCACCTGGATAGCCTCTTCCAGGGCTTGTCCACCCTTTCAGTGAGGAATTTTTTCCTAATACCTCACCTAAATCCACTCTTTGGAGTTGTAGGCTCAGCCTAGGAGACATAAGCTTGGTTTAGGCTGTGCTGCTTCCTCATTCCTGTTTTCCTTGATTTTTCTGGAATATGAACACCTTGAAGACTCACAACTCCCTGCCTGGCTCGAAGAGAAGCCTTGTGAGAAATTATAGGGGCAGGATGGTGCTTTGTAAGGGTTGCAAATCCCACAGAATTCCCAGAGATTCACCTGAGCTCTCTGCTGAGCAGGGAAACACTCCTGGATTCCTCACCCATGTGGATGGTGGAGATCATGGATCTGGACACTCCTTGTCCTGTTGTATGGATGAGGCTCCTTCCCTGTCCTTCCTTCCCCATTCCCCACTGGAATCATCCCCACAGTCCCAGGAATTGTGTCCCATCTGTCTTTTTCCACTGTGTCCATGATTGGCCTGATCCCTTCCTTTGGGCTATTGGTGCTGCCAAACCTTTTCTCCTGAGGTTTCTCTGGGAATATTTCCGTAGGATCTCCCCTGTTTTGTCTGGAGGCCTTGTGGTTCTGCTCCTTTGAGCTTCCTCATCCCACAAAATCCAGCCTGGGGTCATTCCCTGCTGCCTCGGGATCTCTCCATCCGTGGTGCTGCCATGGTTGGAGGGAAATGAGGGAGCAATTCCCTAATTTGGGATGCAAGAAGGGGATGCTGTTGAGAATTGCCTGTGATGTCATTGTAGGTCCCAGGACAAATCCCAGAGAACAGGAACTGCAGTGGGAGAGCAGCTCTTGGACATCCAGAATGGAATTGGGGTAGGAAAACTGGGGGATGTCATCCCCTGGACCTAGTCCTGCATGTCCACCATTCACTTGGGATTTGGGATAACCTCTCTCCTTTCCCAACATCTCTTCCCTTATTCCTGCTTCCCACAGGTCCCAAGTGAAGGTGTTGCTGGTGGGGTTGCATCCCCCTCGGGAGATCCTGTGGAGAGGGATGTGGGGCTCACAGCTGTGTGGGAGAAGGAGCTGGATCCCCCTATCCCACAGCAGGAAGAGGATTCCCAAGCCCCAAAAAGAAAAAGAGGGAAGAAGCAGGAGGAAAACAAGCAGGAAATGGGATTGAAGAGAAAAGGAGGGGAAAAACGGGAGGAAAATGAGCAGGAAAAGGGATTGAAGAGAAAAGTAGGGAAGAAACAGGAGGAGAATAAGCAGGAAATGGGATTGAAGAGAAAAGGAGGGGAAAAACGGGAGGAAAATGAGCAGGAAAAGGGATTGAAGAGAAAAGTAGGGAAGAAACAGGAGGAGAATAAGCAGGAAATGGGATTGAAGAGAAAAGGAGGGGAAAAACGGGAGGAAAATGAGCAGGAAAAGGGATTGAAGAGAAAAGTAGGGAAGAAACAGGAGGAGAATAAGCAGGAAATGGGATTGAAGAGAAAAAGGAGGAAGGATAAATTCGAGGATTTGATGAATGGCATTGAGGAGGGGGATGAAGGCAGGAACTGGGAAGGGGAACAGGGAAGAGCCAAAAAACAGAGAAGCAGCAGCAGCCAGGGATGGGATGATGGGAAAAAAAAGCTGGAGAAGGGGAAAGGAAAGAAGCACAGGATGGGGAAAGTGAAGGGGGTGGAAAAGGTGGGGAAGAGGAAAATGAAGAAGGAAAAATTGCTGGGAGAGGAGGAAGAGATGAAGGGAGAGAAAGGAGTGGGAGGTGAGGAAGAGGAGAAGGTGGGAAAGGGAAGTGGAGATGGAAAAGGAATAGAGAAGGAAGAAGAGGTGAGTGAGAGAGGGGAAGAAGGATTGGGAGAGACTGGGAGTGTGGGGATGAGGCAGGAGGGGAAGGAGGACAAGGATGAAGGGAAGGGAGATATTCTAGAAAAAGAGAAAAAGAGGAAAAAAAAGAAGAAAAAGCCAGAGGGGGAAATAAAAGAGATGGAGAAAAAGAGTGAAGAGGAGGAAACCCCAGGGAAAACTGGGAAAAGGAAATCTAAGGAAGGAGAAGAAAGGAAAGAAGAAGAAAAGAACAATAAAAAGACCAAAAAACAGAAGGAAGAAGAAAAAGAGGCAGAAAACAAATGGAAATGGTAAATTCCAGCATGCCTTTGGCAGGTCTAACCCTGGGACTGGGATTTTAACTTTATTTTGTGGGGCAAACCAGTGAAAATTCCTATTTTTTGGCTGTTTTCCTATATTGCCTTGAACTTGCCACTCTTGGAAATGGGTGAGAGATAAGGGAAGGTCCTGAATGCACAGCAGGATTTGTGTCATAATTATTTTTATTTTAAAATTTGTTTGTAATATTTATTTCTCCTCCAGTGATTTTCCTGGTGCCCGTCCTGGGAAGGGAGAAGCTCATAATTGTTAAAAGGGAATAATAATAATAATAATAATAATAATAATAATAAAGTCCAAGACAGCAGCACCCCTATCAGGGAGCTGTAGAGGGTCTGAATTCCTTCCCCACTTCCTTCTCCAGCAGATTTGGGGTGATCCAGGCAGGTATTTTATAGGAAAGGATGTGGAATGTTGCTGCTGGATGCTGGATTATTTTTTGGAAGTGCGACTTCAGCCACTTGGTGTCACTCTCTCCCAGATGTCCCCAAGATCTGGGACAGAGCAGGAGGATTTTTGGGATGCTTTTTGGGAGCCTGTGGCAAACCCTGACCTGGGAGGAGCCGTTATCCCAGACAGGGATATCCATGGATGCCTGGAGCTTTGAGGTGGCTCTTGAAGGATCAAGGGTGATGTGAAAAGTGGGATTTTGTATATTTTTTTTCCTAATTGATGCCTTGTTTGGAATGGCTGCTATGTAGAATTCAATCCCAAAAAATTATCCACAACTACATTTCTCATGAGGAAATTCCCAGGGGTCATTCTCCTTGGCATCTGGATGGGCTCCATGGATTTATTCCACTCTGCTTCCCATGGGGAGGAAAAAAAAAAAAAAATCACAAATAACTTCCTGGGCACTGCTGAGCGAGAAACAGGAATTTTGCTTTCTGTGTGTAGAATCTTGCTGTTTTCCCAGAAATCCTTGGCTTTTCTTTTCCTGGGATTAAAGGGCCAGTGTCAGCCTGGCTGTGGGACACAGATCCCTGCCTGTCCCCTGCTGTCACCAGTGCTCTTCCTCTGACCCTAACCTGTGGTTTTATCCCTCTTTTTAGAGTCCTGCTCCTGCTTTTCCAGATGGATTCTTTGACTCTATTTTTGTAATTTTAAAACTTAATTTTACTGGAATTTTTTGTTGCTGTTTTTAAATCTTCACAGTTAAAGCTCGTAGTGGCTGTAAAATCCCATTTTCTCCAGCAGGGGGAAAGATTCCTTAAGATCTTATTTGCGTTAAAATCAAAGTTATAAATATTTATGAGGCATAGGTTTCCCAGAGAAGCCCTGGTTGCCCCATCTCTGGAAGTATTCCTTGGATTGAATGGGGTTTGGAGCACCCTGGATGAGTGGAAGGTGTCCCTGCCCATGGAAAGGGGTTGGAATGAGGTGGCTTTTAGGATCTTTTCACTCCCCCCCCGAGTTCCTCCATGTCACCACACCTCAATTTCATGGATTCCATTCCAGTTTTCCTTGTTTTAAAGAACAGGGAAACTGAGGCAGCAGCAGAGAAAACAGGATTTCACCTGGAGTTAGTGCCAGCTGTCACTGCTCCGAGCATTTTCCCAGTGTCACCTCGGGAGGAGGTGCCAGATGCCAGGTTTGGGATATTCTCATGGACTCCTGTGTGTCTGTTCCAGGTGGGAAGAGGAGAAGAAGGAGGATGGAGTCAAATGGATGCAGCTGGAGCACCGAGGGCCCTACTTTGTGCCCCCCTACGAGCCCCTGCCCAAGGACGTGCAGTTTTATTACGATGGTACAGCCGTGAGGGGACCTGGGGCTTGGGGTGGCATCCTTTCCTTAGGGAAGATGAATATCCCATTGGAAAAGCCATGGGCTCAAGCTGGAGGATCTTGCACGTGGTTGGAATTAGGGGTTTTTCTGGGAGCTGATCCTAATTGCTGGTTTTTCTCATTAAGCCTCATTTTGGGTTTGAGCTTTGTCAGCTCATCCGTGTTTTCCAACGAGCTGAAAAATGGGATTTTACTGATCCATGGCCTCAGGCACCGACACATCCAGGGATTTGGCTGGGCTGCTCCAAGCTCCTTATGTCCCCAGGGTCACCTCACGTCACCTTAGAGCAACTCAGGGTGTCACTGGCAGGACAGATCCAGGCCTTTGCTGCCTCAGTGTTTCCCTGCCATTCCCACCGGGTTTCCTGCCATTCCCTGCTCTCAGTTCATCCCTGAACTCAGTTCTGATGGATCAAAGGGAGGGGGAAATAAGGACACTGGGGGTCAGCCAAGGGGTGCTGGGGGTGGAAAGGGATCACATTCCCTTGGTGTTCCTCAGTTCCCTGGGGCTTCCCATACTTTTTTTTGCAGTAGGAAAAAGGCCACTTTGGGAAAAAGGAGGTGCCTGGCAGCACCATGGGCACTGCTGGGACATCCATGGGGCTGCCAGGGATTTTGGCTCCATGAGGAGGAGCCATGACAGGGTTTGGACCTTCTCTGTGATCTTTGAGGAGTTGTGGATCTGGGCTGGTGGCTTTGGACTTTGGGATCTTTGATGTTGACTGTTTTTCCTAAAAAATGTCACTGTTCCTGGATGGAAAAGTGTGGACAGGCAACAATCCCGAGTAGGAAGGGCCCATGGATGAGCTGTCATGGGGCTGCTCCAAGACTCTATTCCCTTCAGCCCAAAAATCCCAAAAACCAGTGGTTCAAGTAGGAATCAACCATTCCCTGGACATCTCCAGAGGACTTTTTCCTAAAAAAAAAAAAAAAAAAAAAAAAACAAGCGTTATTTCCAAGTAATTCCTAGGATGAGCCAAGATATTCCTTGGTTTTGTTGTATTTCTCCTGCCAAAGAGCTCAGGAGGGGATGGTGGCTCCAAGAAATGATTCAAGATCCTTAGAAAACCTAAGAAATAATCCAAAATTCTGCCTAGAGGAGCTGTGGCTGCCCCATCCCTGGAAGTCTGCCAGGTTGGACAGGGCTTGGAGCAACCTGGTCTAGTGGAAGGTGTCCCTGCCTCTCTTTTCCCAGGAAAACCCTTGAAGCTGAGCCTGGCCACGGAGGAAATCGCCACATTTTATGCCAAAATGTTGGATCATGAGTACACCACCAAGGAGATCTTCCAGAACAACTTCTTCCATGACTGGAGGAAGGTACCTCCCTGGGAAAGCTCCTTGATATCCATCAAACCCATCAGCCCCAGGCTGTGGTGTGGGATGGAGGGAATGGGGGGGATTTTTTCCTTATTTATAATTATTTATAATTATGAGGTTCTAAATCCTGATTTATTTCCATGGGGGTTTTTTTGTGGGTTTGGGCTGGGATTTGCTTTCTGTGCTCCCTCTGAGTTTTAGTGATGGGCACAGGTGGTGGATCTTGCAAACAGCTCCAAAATCAGTTTGGGACACCAAAGAATGAAGGAATGACCTCTGATCCCAAAACAGCCCCAAAATCTTTCTAGGGAATGTTTACACCTCCCAGATATATTTGGTGCTGTCCCTGCAGTTGTGTCTGGGGACTTTTGTCCTTATTAGGCTCTTCCACCCCAGAACTGGCTGTCTTTTTTCAAAGAATGGGTCTCTATTCCCTTTTCCAAGGACAGGCACAAGCAGCAGCTCCATGTGGAATTACTTTTGCCTCCTGGCTTTTCCCAGCCCCTCTCATCTCTTTCCCAGGAAATGACCTCAGAGGAGCAAGAGATAATCAAGGACCTGGACAAATGTGACTTTGGGGAGATCCACAAATATTTTGTGGACAAAAGTGAAGCCCGGAAAGCGCTTCCCAAGGAGGAGAAGCAGGTGAGAACTGGTTCCTATGACACATTTTGGGAATTCTGGCTCTTTGTTGTTGTCTTTCCTGGTGCTGTGCCCTGAGCTTGGACTTCTTTAATCCAGCTCTGTCCCCATGGCCATTGCCCCCCTCTTCCTGAATTTTATCAGCAGATCCTGCCCATTCCATGGCTTTGCAGGGTGCCAGTCATCCTTGGATCATGTTTTGGAGTCCTTCCCTGTCCAGGACACTGTGGACTTTGCCAAGGGAATGATGGCACTTTGACTTCTTGGTTGGAATATTAAAGATCCTTTCCAATCCAAACCATTCTGATTTTTATTTTATATATATAATTTTTTTGGTGGTGTCCTGGTTTCAGAAGCTGAAGGAGGAGGCAGATAAGATCCAGGAGGAATATGGATACTGCATCCTGGATGGGCACCGGGAGAAGATTGGCAACTTCAAAACTGAACCTCCAGGGCTCTTCCGTGGCCGTGGGGAGCATCCCAAAATGGGGATGCTGAAGAAGAGGATCATGCCAGAAGATGTCATCATCAACTGCAGCAAGTGGGTTGTCCTTGGAATTGCTGAGCTCCTGGGGCTTCCCTTGGAATTTGGGGGAACTGGGTACTTCCTCTGCCCAGAGCTGGGGTTTTTCCATCTTCTAAAATCCCTGTTTTCCACATCCTGAGAGTGTTTTTCCCTCTGAGTTTTCTGAGCTGGAGTGGTCTTAAGCAGCCCATTTGAAGACCTTGATACAAAACATTCCCCGCCTGCCCAGCAAGTTTTCCTGTTGTTCCCAGCATCCAAATGATAAATACCCGATTGTGGGAAGGGTCTGGAGCACCAGGAGCAGCTGAGGGAGCTGGAGGGGCTCATCCTGGAGAGAAGGAGGCTCGGGGGGGACCTTCTAAAACTCCCTGACAGGAAGGTGGAGCCACATAGGGCTTGGTTTCTTCTCCCAGGGAAAAAAAAGAAATATAGTAGAAGAGGAAATGTTGTGCCAGAAGAGGTTTAGGTTGGATATTAGGGGAAACATCTCCACAGAAAGGGTTGTCAAGTACAGGAAGAGGCTGCCCAGGACAGTGGTGGAGTCACCAGCCCTGCAGGGGTGTGAAAGCTGTGTAGGTGTGGCACTTGGGGACCTGGTTTGGTGCTCCTGGCAGTGCCGGTTCGTGGTTGGACTCGATCTTGGAGGATTTTTCCAACTTTAATGATTCCATGTTGTGGAGTAATTCCAGGTGGATTCCATGTTTTTTTGTAATGTGGTGACCATTTGGCTCACTGAAAACTTCATCCTTCATGGTCTGAGAGCTCTAAATCCTGCTCTTCCCACAGGGATTCCAAGATTCCCGAGCCCCCAGAAGGTCACAAGTGGAAGGAGGTGCGCTTTGACAACACGGTCACCTGGCTGGCCTCCTGGACAGAGAACATCCAGAACACCTTGAAGTACATCATGCTGAATCCCAGCTCCAAGCTGAAGGTTGGAATAATGCCCTTGGTCAGGTGAAAAAAAATCTGGGATAGCCAGGATGCGGAGTATCAAAAAATGTTTGTTTGTTTTTTTGTTTTTTTTTTTTCTGGCCCTTCTCTTAAAAGTGGATAAACAAAATGAGGGAAAGGACAGATGATTGTGAAGCATCAAACTTATTCCAAGGAATGGGTTGCTCCTGGCAGAGCGATCCTGGTGCCACATTGCTCATGTGTGTCCAGGGAAGGCTGTTGGAAGCCAGATGGGGGCTGAAAGGATCCACAGGGGCTAAGAAGATCCACAGGGACCAGAGCTGGGTTAATTTATACCAGGAAGTGGAGGGTAGGAAGAGATGGGATTGAACTCTGTGGGATGAGAAAGGAGATTTTAAGGATGTTTCCAAGGGCTCAGGGAAAGTGGGAATGCTGCCCAGGTGGACACAACTGAGCAAGTGCTGTGTCAGTCCACACTGGTGTCCAAGGAGCCACCTTTGGCCATGGTTTGACCACTGGTCCTTGCCAGGCTCTGGCTGGTGGAGAACACCCTGACTTGGCCAGGATCCAGACCCAGCAAGGCCAGCAGAGGGCACAGAAACCCTGGATGAGCTGTTTCTTTTCCAGTTTATTCCCTTCATGGATTTTTTTCCCCAAGAAAACAGTGGGGTTGGAGCAGGATTTAGGTGCTGGAGGTGGTTTTAGAGCAGGACTTGAGTGGTAGGGGTGGAATAAAGATGGGAGGAGTGGAAAATATCCTGGTTTCCCATTCCAGGGGGAGAAGGACTGGCAGAAATATGAGATAGCTCGGCGCCTAAAGGATGTTGTCCACACAATCCGGGCTCAGTACAGGAAAGACTGGAAATCCAAGGAGATGAAGAAGCGGCAGAGAGCAGTGGCCCTCTACTTCATTGATAAGGTATCCACAGCCTCACCCCAGGTCCCCCATCCACATGGAAGTTGGGAATTCACTCCCCTGATCCACCCCACCGTGAAGTTTTTGGTGTTGGCTGGTTCTGCCACCCAGGGTGGCTCCACATGAGGAATCTGGGGATGATGATGGAATCCTGGAATGGTTTGGGGTGCATGGGACCTTCAAGATCAACTCGTTCCAACACCCTGCTGTGGGAAGGGACACCTTCCACTTAACCAGGTGGCTCCAAGCCCCATCCAGCCTGGATTCAAATATTTCCAGAGGTGTGGAAAATGAAAATTATCCCTAGTGGAAGGTGTCCCTGCCCATGGCAGGGGGTTGGAATTTGATGATCCTGAAGATCCCTTCCAAATCATTCTGTGAATCTGCAGATGGAGATGATCCATCTCCTCTCGTCCCGATTACCTGGGAAAGGGGAATCGAGGCGGATTGGCAGGGGGTGGATGACTCCTTATCTCCCTCCAGCTGGCCCTGCGAGCTGGGAACGAGAAGGAGGAAGGGGAGACTGCGGACACGGTCGGCTGCTGCTCCCTGCGCGTGGAGCACATCCAGCTGCACCCCCAGCTGGATGGGCAGGAGCACGTGGTGGAGTTCGACTTCCTCGGGAAAGACTCCATCCGTTACTACAACAAAGTGTCCGTGGAGAAGCCGGTGAGTGGGGCAGGAGTAGAGGAAGTGCTTGTTTGTCTGGATTCCCTCGATGTTTCCTCGGTCCCAAATTCCCAAAATTCCAAAACCTGTTGCCAAGATGTGCTTCAATCCTGGAGAACAGGAGAAATTTTGGGATAGAACTTCCAAGGTTGTTCTGCTTCATGAGGGAGAAGTCCCACCTCTTGCTGGAGGAGCACTCTCAGTTGGCTCACGTGTGTCAGGACTTGAAGCATCTCCATTTATATGAAATGATTTTCCTTTGCCCATGGGAAATAAGATTTTAATGGTGTTTGTGGAGAAACTGGAATGTCAGAGATGGGAAAGATGCATGGGGGAACACCCAGTGGCACGGTGAAGTTGAGAAGGTTGGTGGGATGTGCCAGCAGGAGGGTGAATCAGAGTCCATCTGGAGGAGGAGGGAGATGAGGGAGATGTCTGGGAGCAGTTCATTCCTTGGCTCTGAGCAGGGCTGTCCTTTCCCCCTCTTCAGGTGTTCAAGAACCTGCAGCTGTTCATGAAGAACAAGGACCCCACCGATGACCTCTTTGACCACCTCAATGTGAGTTGTCACCTCAAAGCTTTTCAAACAGTACTGGTGGCCCTGAGGGAGGAGAAGCCAAACCATGACACCCTTGGCCACCTTTGGTGCTCATCCCTTCGCCTTATTTTACCTCTCTGCTCTCTGGGGACACCACTGTCACTGTTTGAGCACCCAAAAAGAGGTTTTCCAGCCTCTTTTTGCACTGGAATATCTCCACTTCCATGTGTCCCTGCTGAGGAGCTGGATTCCTGCTCCTTCCCTCCTCCAACTCACTCACTTGGGCTTTTTTTTAGCCTGGGAATGTCTGCCCACATTTTGGGGAATTACTGGAGGCACCAGACCTCAGCTTTTTGATGCTTTTGCACCTCATTAGGGTTCCACAGAGTGGGAGAGGTTGCTGGAGGGATGTGCTGCCTTCCCTCCTGGAAAAACCTCCTCCCTCATCTTCCTCTGGATGGGATATGGGATCGATGAGCAGCTCCATGTTCTCTGTAGGACAGGGATGTGATATTGGATGTGAGGTCAGGAATGATTGTTTGGAAAGACCTCTAAGATCATTAAATCCAAGCACTGGATTACCCAAATCACTCAGCACTGTCAGGTCCACCACGAAACCACGTCCCCAAGTGCCAAAGTGTGTCCTCTTGGACATCGGTGGGCAAAAACTTTTGACTTCCAGAGATATTTTTTTGTGGATTTAGGTGGGATTTTAGGCCAGTTTTGGGTAGAAGATGACCTGACCTCACAAGTAACTCTACAAGCTGCAGGATTTAATTTTTTGTTAATGCCTAATTTTGGTTGCTTAGGCAGAAGATGGTCTAAAAAGAGATTTGTCCTGGCTTCTGCTTGTCCTATTCCTTCATGGTATCATGGAATGGTTTGGGTAGGAAGGGACCCTAAAGACTGCCAAGTTCCAAATTCCTGCCACGGGCAGGGACACCTTCCACTAACCCAGGTTGCTCCCAGCCCCATCCAACCTGGCCTTGAACAATTCCAGGGATGGGGCAGCCACATCTTCTCCGGGAATTCCATTCCAGGGTCTCACCAGCCTCACAGGGAAGAATTCCTTCCCAATATCCCATCAAACCCTTTGTCAGTTTGAAGCCATTCCTCCTTGTCCTACCACTGGAATTCCTAATGTGAGTTTCCCCACACTTTTCCCTGTTTTTTCCCTCCTCCAGACAACCTTCCTGAACAAACACCTCCAGGACCTCATGGATGGTCTGACGGCCAAAGTCTTCAGGACCTTCAACGCTTCCATCACCCTGCAGGAGCAGCTCAAGGCCCTCACCAACCGTGAGTGCCAGGGCTTCTGCTGGGACCAAAGGGCTCAGGAATGTCCATCCATTGCCTTGGGATCCCTCACACTGCCCATGTCCCACCTGGGCAGGTGATGCTCCACATAGTGGGGCGGGAGTGGCACGTGGGGGTGAGCAGCAAGTCGGGGGTGTTGGTAGGTGGGAAGTGGTGAATTTGGGGATACTCTGACTGACTGATGGCCAGGATGGGAATATTTTTCCCTCTTTTCCTTGTGTTGCTGGTTGGCTGCACTATTTCTGCCTCCTTGGGTACGTGAGGGATGAGTCACAGCACCAGATTGTGATGCTCAATTCTCCTTCCCCAATTCCCACAACCATTATTCCTCTCCCTGGAGAGAGAATGCGACAGCAACTTGTTTGCCTTTCCTCCTGCTGTATTCCCTGCTTTTCCCAACTCCTGGAATGGAGTCAGGGTGATGCTTTCATTTCTTTCCAGCTGAAGACAACGTTGCAGGAAAGCTCCTGTCCTACAACCGAGCCAACAGGGCTGTGGCCATCCTGTGCAACCATCAGAGGTCCATACCAAAAACCTTTGCCAGGTCCATGCAAGTCCTCCAGGAAAAGGTGAGACATACCCAGCTGAGACATTCCCAGACCTAATCCAGCCTCTGAATTTTATTTTTGGGCTGGGGTGATGTCTGGAGGCATCACCTTGGTCAAGAACATCAGGGAATGTCCTGGGAGTAGTGGATTGCAACCCAGGGGTGGAGAGGGATGTGGTGACCTCAAATGCTGGGGAAAGCAACTTGGCACAGAATTTGGGTGAGTTTTTGTGGGTTTGGGGCATTTTTTATCACTCTGTCTTCAAACCAAGCTGGGGGCCTTTTGTGATGGCAGCTCTGGCCCAGTTGGCTGAAGATCAGGGAAATTAGTTTTCCTGCTTGAAAATACCTTAAATTACCACTTTTAATGGTCCTCAGTTAAAAACTGGTTTATAAAACCAGTTTTAAAAACTGGTCCTCAGCTTTTTCTCACACCCCACTGAAGGGCTGGGACTTTTCTGAGCACTCTGGTGCTGTCACAAATCCCTCAGTCTCAGGCGGGTGCAGAAGATGAGCAGATTTAGGAGTTCCAAGTGTTTGTTTGGCATCTGGGCTGGGATGACATTTTAGAAGATGCTAAAAAAATGCTTGAGCCCAGAAAATGCTGCAGGGACAAATTGGGTAGTAGGGTTGGTAAGAAATTTGAGGAATGGTGTGTGAAGGAAAAGAGGGAAGGAAGCTGAAACCTTCAGGGAGGTTGGAAGTGTTGTCTGACTTTTTCACCTTCATAGATTGATGCCAAAAAAAAACAAGTGGAGGAAGCCCAGGAAGAAGTGAAAAAAGCTGAAGATGAGTTTAAAGACACAAAAGATCCAAAAGCAGAAGCGTGAGTGGCTTTTCCTTGGAATCCTCTCTTGCAGAGGGATCCAGAGGGCCCATGGATGGGGCTGATGTGTCCCAGCATCAGAACAGAAATGTTCATGTTTGGGATTGGGTCCTTCTTGTCCCATGGAAGTTTGGAAGATGGTTAAGATTTTGTGGATGGCTCCCTGGGACACCTCCCACTCTCCCAGGTTGCTCCAAGCTCTTTCCAACCTGGCCCGGGACACTTCCAGGGATGGGGCAGTCACAGCTTCTCTGGGCAACCTGTTCCAGGATGCTGGATTTTGTCTGCCCGCCTTTTGGTGGTGGAAATTACATATTTTTATTGTTAATTTTTAATATTAAAATTAAATAAAAAATAATCAAATTAAAATTAATTTAAAAATTAATTTAAAAAAGCATCTCGCCAGATCCAAACCCTTGAGAAATAGGTTAGTGCTGAATGGCCCCTTTGCCATTCCAGAGGATTTCTGGGCTTTGGGACATTCTGTGTTGTTCCTTCTCTGCCCTCAGCACCGTGGAGAAGAAGAAGAAGCTGTTGAAGAGGCTGGAGGAGCAGTTGGCCAAGATGAACATCCAGGCCACAGACAAGGAGGAGAACAAGCAAATAGCTCTGGGCACATCCAAGCTGAATTACCTGGATCCCAGGATTACCGTGGCTTGGTAAGTCTTGGGTGTGAAATCATGGAATGGTTTGGGTTGGAAAGGACCTTAAAATTTGGGCAGAGACGCCTTCCACTGTTCCAGGTTGCTCCAAGCCCCATCCAGCCTGGCCCTGGAGACTTCCAGGGATGCAGTGGAGAGGACACTGCTGGTAACTGGTCCCCACTGGTGTCTTGTGGTCTGCACAGGTGCAAGAAATTCGGGATTCCCATCGAGAGGATCTACAACAAGACCCAGAGGGAGAAGTTTGCCTGGGCCATCGACATGGCTGGCGAGGACTTTGAATTCTGAGCTGGTGCCTTCCACGTTAAATCCCAAATCCTGCTCATTTGGTGCTGTTGGGAAGCTTTTATTTTCCAATTTGCTGCTGCTGGCAGCTGAGGGTTGTCTGAGTTTGGTGCCTTTTTTTTTGGTATGGAAAAGCCAGCACCTGGATTTCCAGTTGAAGCAGGTATTGCTGATTGGGATTTCGGACTTTGGGAACTCTTAATTCCTCATCAGAGTTGCCAAGTACTGGGGATTTTGTCTTTCTTCCTCTGGAGTCCTGAAAGGAGATTAAATAAGAGCCTTCATTGTGCTGATCAACAATCTAATCCTGTCTCCTTGGTGTAGTGGAGCTGTGCTGCCCTTTCCAGACTGGATGGGATGGATGGGGAAACATGAGGTGATGAGAGCAGGAAAACAGGGAACTGCAATATAAAACCCAGGATGGGGTTAGGGATGCACTGGGGGCAAAGGAACAATCTCAAAGTTTTACATTTCACAGAAATCACAGAATTTCCAGGGACTTTGTGCTCTTTCACCTCCAGGAGGGGACAAAGTTGTGCAGTTGCAGGGATATTAAATAAAAAAACCATGGGAGGGAATTTGGGTCATGTCAGGAGAAGACAGAAGGGAAGATGTTGGATTTAAAAGCAGTTTCACATTGCAGGGGGTTAAAATTCACCTTGGCCATGAACAAAATGTAACCCATGTGGTTACATTTTTGTCTGGGAGAGGACATCTCACTTTAGGCCATGTTTATTTCCTTATTTTCTTCACTTGGCTCTGGCTCAGCTCCTGTATCCAGAGCAGGATTGCTCTGTCCAGACAGAGGTTTAGGAAATGGGGAATTTCCTAGGAAATGGGATACTGCTGGGCCAGGCTCTGTGGGATATGTGGTGGGGAGTGGGACCAATATTCCTGGAGCTGCTCCTGTGTTGGGATCAACCCTTTGGCATCATCCTTCCCACTCCAGCTGGGAATGGAGCAGGCAGGGATCAACAGCATAAACTGGTGGCATTTCCTGCTTAATGGGCTGCTTTCCACATCCCCAAAAAAGGAAATATCAGCACATTCCTGGCAGAATTCCCACCTCCCAGTGAATCCCAGGTGTGAACAAACCATTGCATTGGCAGCAAAACCTTCTGTCACCTCAGGGCTGATGTCCAGGCCTCTGTATTCCAAAGCTTCTAGTACTTCCCATGTGTTTATTTCCACTCATTCTCATGTTGAAATTGTTGCTGTTTTGGTTGGAAATGGAGGTCTTGGAATGCATTTCATTAAAACCAGGAGTGATTTTTTTTTTTTCCCAAGTATCCATGACTGGAGGCTTTTTGCAGCTCATTCCATGTGTGGTTCTGGGTGTTCCATCCCTGGAAGCTGGGCTTGGATGAGGCTTGGAGCAACCTGGGATTGTGGAAGGTGTCCCTGCCCATGGATGAGCTTTAAGGTTCCTTTCAATCCAAACCATTCTGGAATTCTCTAAAATACAGGAGTAATTCCAGAAAGGCTGAGCTGTTGCTGTCCCAGATGGTCCTGTCCATCCTCACCCTGTTTTTCCTGGAGTCCTCCAAGTGTTTCTGGCAATATTCCATAGACCTTTCCCATGGCCTAATGCCCAGGAGCTTTTCCTACTGCTCAGAGCCCTGTGGAGCAGGATCATGCTGCTATCCCAGAGAGGAGGATCCCTCTCCCACCCCAATAATTTGGGGCTGTTTGGTGGCTCCAAGCAATGCTGATGTGCTCAGATGAGCCCTCCTCACTTTGGCCTTTCCAGGTGGGGTTTCAGCTCCATTTTTCCAATGTTTTCCTGAAGTCTCCATCCCTGGAAGTGCTCAAAAAAAATCTCTGGAAATGGCACTTGAGGATATGGTTTAGTGGTGAATGTGGTGGTTGGACTTGATGATCCTAAAGGTCTTTTCCAACTTTCTGTGACGTTGTAGGCAGAGGAAAACCTGGGTTTGTTTGGTAGCCCAAGGTTGTGGCAGCATTTGGTGAAACTCAAAGTCAGTAGTTTAGCATTTTTCTTTTGTGATGACTTCCTCTTTTTGTTTAGAAAAGGGAAATTGTGGTTTCTGACAGAACCAGAAATGACACCTTCCAGTGTGATTTCTGGTTGCCTAATTTGCTTTTCACAAAAGCCTTTTTTTTTCACTGTGGGTGGGAGGAGACCTCACCCAAAATCTACCAGGGATGAAGTTGACTGCTTAGGCTGGTAGTGGAGCTTAGGGCTGTTCTAGGTACATAATAGAGTTTTAATAAAAAAAAACAAAAAAAAAACCCCAAAAAAACCCAAAAAAAACCAACCAAAAAACCCCCAAACAACCAAACAACAACCACAAAAAAAAAAATCCCCAAACAAATTAAAAAATCCCCAAAAACCATGTGAGGATTGGGAAGTTCATACCCTTCCTGCAGCCTGGGGATGTCCAACACTGATGGCCCTGGGCAGGGTTGATAGAGGAGCTGTTGGAGAAGATAAATTTAGGGGTGGGAGGAGGTGGTGAGAAGTTCCTCTTATCTTGTAATGGTATCTGCTGCCCCTGCCCAGACTCTTCCCAGAAATCCAGGGTTGGGAGGATCTCTGGAGGGCTCCAGTTCAACCTTCTCCTCAAAGGAGAGTCAGCTCTGGCTGGGTAGTTCAGGGTTTTCTCAAACTTAATTTCAATGTTTCTGTGGAGGGAGTTTCCTCCACCATCTCTCACTGTTTTGGAAATGAATCACTGCCCTGGCAAAGCTTTTCCTTCCCTGTGTCTGGTTGGAATTTCCCTTGATGCAGCTTGGAAGTGGCTGCTTGTCCTTTGTGCAAAGCCAGAGCCAGATTATCCTTGGATTATCCTTTATCAGCTCCATACCTGTCCCTGTTAAAGGCAGCAAATCCATCCCCCCTCAGCCTGTCCTGTTCCATGGGATCACTTAGCCCCAAATTCTGGGACTTAGAACTTAAAACCAAAGAATTATGGAATGGTTTGGCTTGGAAGAGACCTTAAAGTTCATGGAATTCAATCCCCTGCCATGGGCAGGGACACCTTCCACTATCCCAGGTTGCTCCAAGCCCCATCCAAGCTGGCCTTGGACACTTCCAGGGATGGAGCAGCCACAGATTCTCTGGGAAACCTCTGCCAGGGCCTCACCACCCTTACAGCCAAGAATTCCTGCCTGATATCCCATCCATCCCTGCGCTCTGGCAGTGGGAAGCCATTCCCTGTATCCTGTCCCTCCATCTCTCGTCCCAAATCCCTCTCCAGCTCTCCTGGAGCCTCTTCAGGCACTGGATGGAGCTCTCAGGTGTCCCTGGAGCCTTCTCCAGGCTGGACATTCCCAGCTTTCCCAGCTTGGCTCCAGAGCAGAGGGGCTCCAGCCCTGGGAGCATCTCCATGGCCTCCTCTGGATCTGCTCCAGCAGCTCCACATCCTTGTGCTGATGATCCCAGAGTTGGATTCAGTGCTTCAGCTCTGGTGCCCCCAATCTGAGGATGGCTCTACAAGCAATTCCTCTTCCCACAGAAGCTGTTTGAGCAGCTGGAAGCTCCAGTGGGATCCATCCCTGCTCCTTGCTTCTGCATCAGCATCCTGGAAATTTGGGAACATAAATCCATTGGCCAGAGCTCTGCACATCATGAATCTTCCCACGTCTCTCCTGGAGGGATGAGTCAGAATCTTGCTCCGTGTCCAACTGATTATTGGTCCTCATAGATGAAAAAACCCTCATCAGCCTCCTGTTTTCCAGAGCCACATTCCATAGCTTCAGGCTGGCAGGGCTCCTCCCCTCCCCAGGCCCATTGGATGATCTAAATCATGGAATCCTTTAGGTTGGAAAAGCCCTTTAAGTTCATCAAGTGCAGCCGTTAATTGCTGCTGTTCACCACAAGACAGTGTCCCCAAGTGCCACATTTCCATGTCTTTTTTACATCCCTCCAGGAATGGTGACTCAGCCACTTTGGGGAAGGGAACTCATCAGCTCTGCTTGGCTGCTCTCTCATCTGCTTAATGATGGGGCCTCCAGACTTGAGGAGAGGTGGAATTTTGGCTGATTTATCTTAATTGGTGCCGAGAGGGAAGGGGAGGTGATGGAGAATTCACTGCTCTGCTGCTGCTTCTCCCTTGCATCCAGTCCCTGGAGTGATGGGATGAAGGGAAAACCACCCACCCGCAGCCTGGCAGACTCCTACAAGGTGGGAAACCCCCGTGGGGTTTTGAGGAAGAAAAAGGTGAAGGATTTCCAGGGGTTTTTTTCCTCCCTGCCCTTCTCCCCGTGAGGTCTGATGTTGCAAAAATGAGGAGGGGAAAAAAAATGGGAAATACAGAGCAGAAACTTTCAAGGGAATGCTTTGTCAGTTTGAGAGGAAAGGGAAGGACATTTGAGGCTGTGGCTGCTGTGGTTCAGACGCTGTCTCTGAACCCAGTGAATGGAGACGTGTCAGAATCCAAGCCATTCCTCTCCGTGCCCCAAACCCCAGACAGGGGTCTGGGCAGACCTGGCAGGAGGCCAAAAACACTTGGGGCTTTGATCTCAGCCCATGGGACAAATTACCAACCTTATATGAGGAGTCACAAGTCACAAAAGTTTAGACAGCACAGTAGCAGTAGTTAGAGGGTGAAAAGAAAAAATTTGGGATTTGGTACAGGGGGGTCTAAAACCCTAAGATGGAGGGATTGGGGCGTGCCCTGTCCTTCTTCCTTCTTCTTCCTGACATCCATATTTTAGGTGGTGCTGGCATTTTTAGATTGGCTCAGAGTAGAAAGTCACTGTCTAACACAGGTGTTAGGGATTGGCACACAATTGTAAATATCTAATAGGTAGTTCATGGTATAAAAGATAGCACCAGCCCCGTGGGAGGCAGTGTGCCTTGGACTGACCTGCTAGCCAGAGCTGGGCGGGTCAGACAGAAAATATTTTAGATAAGAGACAATAAACATCACTGAGAACAGGAGCAGAAGATTCCTGACTCCTTCTTGGACAGCTGAGTTGGGAAAAGCGGCTTCCACCAACACCTGGGGCCATCTCAGAGAGCAGAGAAGACCCCGACAGAGACGTTTCCTTTTCCAACTGTTTTTAGTGGGAGACGAGAGCGTGGCTGTGGTTTGGCATAAATAAAACATGTGCTGAAAGAGCTCCCTGGATTTCTGTCCCTCCACACTCAGCCAGGCTCAGATGGATGGAAAATCAGCTGGAATTGCAGAGCCATTATCCCAGGCCACGTGTTTGGAAGCACTGATGCCGAGGAAAGTGTCTGCAAGGAAAGAAATCAGATCCCTGGGATAAACTGAAGGACTGGTTAATGAGGGGCAGAGGAAAGGCTTTCAAGGAAGGATGAAACTCCAGGATCTCAGGTTTTTGCCCTTTGAAAGAGCTGACACTGGCTGTGGGGTGAGGATGGCTGCACATCCTGGGTCTCCCACTAGGAATGAGTGGATAACATCCAGCCTAGCTCTTCCTATCCCTCTTTTTGGCCAGTGGACACCTCTGATACTCAAAACAAAATAAAGAATCAGGAAAAGCTCAGCTGAATTGTCCCAAGCCCTGAGATTGGCTTCTCCAGACTTTATTCCTGAACCATTGCAGGCTGGGGCAGGAGAAATCCCAATAAATTACTTTGTTAATATTCTTAATCCAAGCTGGGATTAAGCTGCAATTATGATTTGATTGGCTTGGCTCAGGGATAAGCTTTGGGATAAAGGCTCTCCCAGCTCCAGGGAGGCTCCTAAATTCCTTCTGCTGCCTTGAGTGTGGAAGGAAGAGGGATCATGGAATCATGGATTGGTGTGTGTTGGGAAGGACCTTCAAGGTCATGGGATTCCATCCCCCTGCCATGAAGGTGTGAGAGTCAACCATTCCATTACTCACTTATCACAAAGGGGCTTGCTCCAAGCCCCATCCAACCTGGACTTCAACACTTCCAGGGATGGGGCAGCCACAGCTGCTCTGGGAATTCCATTCCAGGGCCTCACCTCCTTCACAGGGAAGAATTCCTTCCCAATATCCCATCTGACCCTGCCCTGTGGCAGTGGGAAGCCATTCCCCTCGTCATTCCAAGTGATGTGATGTCTCTCCAGACTGCAGGAGCTTCCAGAGGTTCCCTGGGATTGCCTGGTGTTGCAGGAGGCAGACAGCTGATTAGTTCCCAAAAAAATGCCGTGTTTCCAGGTGGGTGGGTGGCACCCAGGCTGCCCCTCCTCTTGGAAACAGGGCAGACGATTTTCCTGGCAGGATGGGATAACAAGGAAGTCTCCAATCCCTTTCCAGGGTCACTTAGAGTTGAGTGAGCTCTTTCTGTGGAATCTCCTCCATCTCTTTCTCAAGGTTTTGTTGGGATTTTCTACTTCTGAAGGCTGGACTTGCCAAAGTGGAGGAGAATGGGGTGGCAATTAACTCAACCAGCCTTAACTGGGGCTCCTGTTCCAACCTGGGCTGTTCCCCAGGCAGAAACAGATTCTGACTTTCCCACAGTTCATTCCTGGTGTAGGAAGCAGCACCTCAGTTGGAGGAAACACCTGGAGGGCTTAAATCTCCTCTCCACCCCTCTCCTGTGGATCCAATACTGGAGGGCTTAAATCTCCTCTCCACCCCTCATCCCTGGATCCAATACTGGAGGGCTTAAATCTCCTCTCCACCCCTCTCCTGTGGATCTAATACTGGAGGGCTTAAATCTCCTCTCCACCCCTCATCCCTGGATCAAATCCTGGATTTCTGACAAAAACAGGCATGGAATGAACTCAGATGTCCTCAAAGCAAATTCTGCTGCTGCTGGGGCTGGGAGTTGAATGTGGTGAGGGGAGATAAACTGGACCCAGAAGGTCTGGCTGCTCTTCCAAGCCCAGGAACTCGGCACAATCCCTTTTTTTTAAAATTTGGCTTCTCTTCCTTTGCCTGTGGGACCCTGTACTGGATGGCTACAGCCATAATTTCATTCCATTTTTCCTCCAGCCACTTGGGCAGGCTTTGGAGTGTGGCCCTTTCAGCAAAAACCTGGCTGAACTGAGGCTGCATAACCCCTGACTCCCTTTTGTGATTTAAAAAAAGCTATATGTATTTTTTATTCATTTTCTTTGTTTGATTTTCCTCTATGTTCTCACATTTGACAGAGCTCCTCCAAGGGGCTGTGCTAGGTCATCCTCACAGGGCCATCCTGTGTGCTGGGAAAAATGAAATAACACCACAAACATGACAAAAGCGGGAGATAAAATTCCAGAAATAGAACAGAGAATTGTTCAGTCCAGGTCTTCCTGTTTGAGTCCAGGACAAGGTGGTTCATTATCCCTTTAATTTGGTATTTTCTATGGATACTCCTCTGCCCTGCTCAGGTGAGACCCACCTGGAGCTCTGTGTCCAGATCTGGGATCAGAAGGATGTGGAGCTGCTGGAGCAAGTCCAGAGGAGGCCATGGAGATGCTCCAAGGGCTCCAAGGAGCCCCTCTGCTCTGGAGCCAGGCTGGAAGAGCTGGGAATGTCCAGTCTGGAGAAGGGAAGGATCCAGGGAGACCTCAGAGCCCCTTCCAGTGCCTAAAGAGGCTCCAGGAGAGATGGAGAAGGTCTTGGGACAAGGGATGGAGGGACAGGACAGAGGGAATGGCTTCCCACTGCCAGAGGGCAGGGTTAGATGGGATTTTGGGCAGGAATTCTTGGCTGTGAGGATGGTGAGGGCCTGGAATGGAATTTCCAGAGAAGCTGTGGCTGCTCCTGGATCCCTGGAAGTGTCCAGGGCCAGGTTGGACAGGGCTTGGAGCACCCTGGGATAGTGGAAAGTGTCCCTGCCCATGGCAGGGGTGAAACTGGATGATCTTTAAAGCCTCTTCCAACACAACCCACTCCATGATTTTACTACCAGGTCACCAGCTTTGACTTTGTGAAACCTCTGGACTGAGGCTTCTTAGATTTGCTTGGACTGAGTTTGTCTTGACCTGCCTGCAGGTTTTTTTTTTTTTCTTTTTTTTTTTTTTTAATCTTGGCTGAGTGGGAAGAGCAATTTTCCTAATTGACCAAGTGGTTCTGGCTAATTAGCTCTGCTTTTGTTTAGCTTTGTATGGAGCAGCTGCAGATTTGTATAAATAGCAGCACCAAGCCATAATTCAGTGCAGGATGAAGGGTTTGTGCCTCTGATCCAAGGACACAGAACAGGGAAATTCTGGCTTGGAGGTCTGGAGGAGGGGAAATGTGGGATGGGAGAGAAGGGCAGGTATGGAGTGATTGGATGGGGTGAGGCCCTGGCTGAGGTTTCCCAGAGAAGTTGTGGCTGCTCCATCCCTGGAAGTGTCCAAGGCCAGGCTGGATGAGGATCTGAGTAACCTGGGGCAGTGGAAGGTGTCCTTGTCCATGGCAGGGGGCTGGATTAAGGAGATCTTCGAAGTCCCTTCCAACATAAATAATTCCATGATTCTATGAGTTGTCTTCAAAGCAGGAATTAACATTCATGGAAAAGCCTCCATTGAAATTTTCCCTTGTTGTTCTGCATAGGATTAATCTTTATTTTCCTGGTTGATCCTTGAGGTGCATTTCCACCTTAGGATGTTCTATGGAGTCACAGGAGAGAAATCCACATGGGCACAGTGGGAACAAGCCCTTCCCAAGGCTCCAGGATTGACCCCAACTGGACAATCAAAATTGGGATCCTGGTCCTCACAGAGCGGTTTCTCCTGGCTGGATGCAGCACCAGAGAAATCCAGGAATCCCCATCCTGGGGTATTTAGGAAGTCAATAGAGAGGGATATATTAAGAGCTAGGCTGGAGGTTGGTTTTCCTTCTCCTTCTTGCTGTTAGAGCTCCCAAAAAAACTTGGCCTGCAGACTTGAAGTGCCCTTGGAAGCTGCTTGTCCCATCCCGATTCCTCAGAATCATGGAATGGTTTGGGTTGGAAAAGACCTTAAAGCTCATCTTGTTCCATCCTCTGTGGGTGGGGACACCTTCCACTCTCCCAGGCTGCTCCAGGCCCCATCCAACCTGGCCTTGGACACTTCCAGAGAGTCCAACTTATGTGGAAAGCCTGTACCAGGGCCTCACCATCCTCACAGGGAAGGATTTTTTCCCAATATCTCATATAAACATTCCTTCTACATCTACCATCAAAAAAAAAAAAAAACAACAAACAAACAAACCAAAAAACCCCAATTCCAAGATGTTTATTGTTTATTCTCTTTTATGGAGAGCTGACTCATAGCAGGGCTGGTGACTGGGAACAGGTTGTTCATGGAATTACACAGGGAATAAAACAAATGGAAGTGAGTAGGAGGAAGATCCAATCCAGATCAGCACAGCCCCAGCTCTCTGCGTGTCTCAGCCACATGGAAATTTCAGAAGGTTTATGGGAAAAAAGTCTTGAAAAACAATGGATTTACAGCTCCAGTGGTATTGTTCCAGTGTCCTCTCTGGAGAAGGTCTGGGATTTTGGATTTGAGATTTTTCAGGGGTGGAACTACTTGGTCAGATCAAAGCCATGCTGAGGAACAGATTAACAATTAAAAAGTGTGGACAGCTGTTCGACAGCCCTTGGAATTGTGCATGAATTTTCCATGTATTATTGGTATAGATTCCATGACAGCTCTTCTGCAGTGATTCCAGCCCCAGGGAAGTTCAGAGGGCTGTTGGATCCCTCCATTAATGTCCCCAATTACAGGTGTAATCCTTTTTGTGACCTAATCCAGATCCAGCTGGGATTTGGGCAATACAGGAGCCCCAGAGGCACCATAAAATCAGGTAATATCCATAACCAGGGATTTGGGATGGCCCTGGGGCACCATTTCCCTGCCCTGCTTGGAAGAGAGGAAGCCAAAGGGCGAATTCTCAGGATTTCAACACCTTGCAATACCCCAGCCCTGGGCTGCCTGATCCTGCTTGGTTCCTGATCCTGAGTGTCTCTTCCCCATGGAAATAGACATGGAGAGCACCCAGGAATGGGGAAAAGTGTGGGAGATTGGCAGGAGCAGCCACAAGGATCATGTCCTTCCATGATTTGACGTGCAAAGGACTTAAGCCTGTGTGGGATGAGCTCCAAGCTCCTCTGGGTTTCCCTGGAATCTGAGCAGCTGTGAGGGGCTGAGGTGAGGTCTGTGTCAGGGGCATGGTGGTGGCAGCTCACCTCGGTGTCCTGATTTTTGACAAGGTCACAACCAGGCAGGATGCAAACAAAGAGCCTTGCAGGATCAGCACAGAGAAATCCCTGGATTTCTGGAGAAGGGATGGAAAGAAAGAGGGAGGGAAAATCACTTTACACTGTCGTTGTGTCGAGGAAGGGAAGAGCTGGAGCTCTCACTCGTCCAGGAGGTGCTCAGCACACACAGTTCCTCTTCTCCCAGGGCCACGCGTCCTTCAAAGTGCTCTCATTCCTGGCAAAAAGTGATGCCATATTTGGCTTCTTCCTCCCTCAAAAACTCCACAAA
>VZRH01002702.1:238348-271481 GCA_013397555.1 Urocynchramus pylzowi | reverse complement strand
AAAAAAAAAAAAAAAGGATGGGGAGTAAGACTCTGCAGTTGCTTCAGTGGGTTTTATTTAGGGCTGGAATATCCCTGGAGCTGAGGATCAATTCCATCCTGCGACCTCTGATGTGCTAGGACTGGGTGGGGAATGGCAAAACAGAGGGATAGATGGAATTATCTGTTAATCTCCTGAGATGCCACCTGAGAAGGGATGAGGCAGCTGTGTCAGCCTCTGGCCACAGGGAAGCTGAGTGGGTAGAAACTTCAGGACATATAACAGGAAAAGGCCCCCTGATGTTTCTGTCCTTCCTCATCACTGGGTTTCCTATGTGGATACTTTTCCGAGGTCATTTTTGAGAAGAACCCGGTATAAGGCTCCCAAAAAATGAGCAGATCCCTCTTCCTTGACTTCCAATCTCTGTGCTACATCCAGGAGGATTCAACAGCCAGAACATCCCAGAGGTCAGACAAACAAAGCCACCTTTCCATGGCTCCAACACAGGCATGTAGTGCAGTGTTCCAGAGCCAAGAGTAAAATCAGGATCAAGTTCTCATCCTGAAGGATGTGATTCAAATGCCTGCAAGGGCCTGATCTCCAAGGATGAACCTAAGCTAGGGAAATAAACAGTTGCTAGGAACATCCCTGGTCTGGAACATCATTCACAGCCTTTAATTAATTGGTTTAATTGTTGGCACATTCCCTGGAAAGGTTCTAGGATGGATTGACCATCATTACTCTGTGGAATATCTGGAATAAAACAGAGGAGGTGGCACAAAGGAAGGATTATTCCCTAGAGACTGATAGCTGCCTCTTGGCCTCTGTGCTGGAGATGGTCCTAAAAAAGTTGAATTTACTGCCACAGCTGTAGCCTGTGGATACTGGGACACCTTTTTTCCAGATCTTTGCCCTCACCCAGACAAGCCTTCCATGCTCCAGTCATGCTGCTTCCATGTGCTGGCCATCCAAGGTGACACCACCATCCTGAGGAAATGCCAGCCATGGCAGTGCCACACCTCACACCTGCATCACACATCCCCAAGGCTGGGATGGTAACTTCCCAAAAATCTGGTTCAGTGGGCCACCAGCAACCCCCAAAACGGGAACTGACCCATGGTGCACTTTTGTCCACCATCCCACCTGTCCCTCAAACCACTCCTGCCAGTGGAGCTGTGGTGGACCACTTCCCATGGCCTTGGAGATCCTCTTCTGGCTGTCAGCGAGGAGCAGATTTGAATCCCTGGACTTGGTGATTTCTCTCTGGATCTGTGTCAGGCAGGAGATATTTGTGTCACCAGTCTTTGGAGCTGAGGGAATAAATGTTGTTGATCATGGAATGGTTTGGGTTAAAAGGGACCTCAAAGACCCTCTTGTTTCAACTCCCTGCCATGGGAATTTCCACTATCCCAGGTTGCTCCAAGCCCTGTCCAACCTGGCTTTGAACACTTTTATAGGTGGAGAGTCCACAATCCCAATCATACTGAAGAATAACACAATTATTTTCCCATTTTTTTTCCCTCAAAAAACCAGTCAGAACCTGTTGGGGTCTTCTCTGTTCTCTGAGATGACCCTAGGTGTTGGTGGAAGTTTTTTTTCCTAACTTAGTTGTTTAAGAAGGAGTTAGGAGTCTTTTGTTTGTGTTGTTAGTGATGTTTATTGTCTTTTATCTAAAATATTTTCTGTCTGACCCGTTGAGCTCTGGCTAGTAGGTCAGTCTAAGGCGTACTGCCCTCTAAGGGGGCTGGTGTTGTCTTTTATACTATGAACTATGTATTAGATATTTATAATTGTGTACCAATCCTTAACACTTATGTTAGATAGTGATTTTCTACTCTAAACCAATCTAAAAATGTTAGCATTACTTAAGAGATGGATGTTAGGAGGAAGAAGGACAGGGCACGCCCTAATTCCTCCATCTTAGGGTTTTAGACCCCCCTGTACCAAATCCTAAATTTTTTCTTTTCACCCTCTAACTACTGTTACTGTGTTGTTTAAACTTTTGTGACTTGTGACTCCTCATATAAGCTTGGTAATTTGTCCCATGGGCTAAAATTAAAGCCCCAAGTGTTTTTGGCTTCTTATCAGGGCCGCCCAGACCCCTGTCTGGGGTTTGGGGCACGGAGAGGAATGTCTTGGATTCCGACAAGAGCCGGTGAAAACAAAAGGACAGAGCTTTTCCAGGATGCTCCCACTGCTGCAGGACACTGAGCCTTGGCTTCCCAGGCTGACTTCCAGACTCCCCCAAAGAGTCACCCCTGATGCCACGATGAATCAGGCTGGCCAATCCTTATTCCCTGGAACAGGTCCTGCTCTTTGGTCACTGCCTTGTGACAGCTGGCAGCACGGACACACCTCCTCCGGCATTCCTGGGGCGCGCAGTCCCCGAGCCTGGCACGGTTTCATCTCTTGGGCAAGAGATGTGGTTTATCCTCTCCACACCCAGGTGTAGATCCATGGGAGAGGAATGGCCGGCGCTCCTGGGGTTATCAGGGCTGACTTCCCCATCCTGTTGATCCAGTTTTGCGTCAGCAGAGTCGGTGGTGTGAGAAACCTCCAAAATATCTGTGAATTGAGAAAAAAAATGGTCTCTGCAAGATCTCCCCCAGCTTTTGTTTCCTTGAAAAGGAAGATGTGGTGGGTTTTGGTGTCTCTCAATTTCCTGTGGCCATGCCTTCACTGTGGTCAGTGATTGATCCCACTGGATGCTCTAAATGTCTTGGATGAGCATCTCCTCTCTGTTTCAGGGAATTTTGCTCATCTCACTTGGCTCCTGCCAAGAAAATCATGTTGACCCCCAATCATTTTAACTCTCTCCTCATCCATCTTTCTTCCTCATGTTTTTGGAACCTCTGCCTCTTCTGCTTTTCCATCTCCTAAATCCCAGGCTGCCTCAGTCTCTGCTCTCTTTCCCTGCAGGGTGGGGAAGGAAGGGATAAGCAGACACCTGATGGCTCCAGTGGCTTCACTCCAAGGGGCTCCTCCTGCTTCACCCTCTCTGCTCCTTGGTGGCTTGGTGATTCATGGGAGTGTCTGCTGATGTCCAGCACTAGACATCCTGATAACTCTTTCCTTGGAAGCACCAGGCACAGGCAGTCAGAGGGAAGCCCCAGAAGGGATGAAGTTATCAGCACCAGCTCCACCCCTTTCGTGCAGAGAAATTGTAAAGGCTGGGAATGTTTTTGTCTGACTGGTACTGAGCAGGACTTTGAATTGGATGCTCCATGGAAAAGGGGACAAAGATATTTTTAACCCTTGCTGGAAGCGTTCAAAGCCAGGTTGGATGGAGCTTGGAGGCACCTGCAAGGTGTCCCTGTCCCTGGCAGGGGGTTGGAATGAGATAGTCTTTAAAGTCCATTCCAACCCAAACCATTTGATGATTTTATGATTTAAGACTTTGTAGGTAACCAAGTTATGCATTTCCTGTCCCCATGAATATCCAGCTTGGTTTACCCTGACTGTAGATGTTTGGAGTTCTTCAGGTCTAACCCTGGAAATGGACTTGGCATAATCCACCCAGGCAGTTCCATTAATTTATACCACTTGTTCCCATTTTCCTTGGAGTAAAGGAAATAACCTGGCCACAGATGCGATGATCAGAACAAAACCCCCACCCAGACATCAGCAGCACTGCTGGCCTGACCAGAGATGAATTAAAGGATTAATCCCAATAAATGGTGTGAATTCCCAGAGTGCTTTCACTGCTCCCTGGAATCGCCAGCCCAGCCTGAAGGCAATGCTGAGGTGAGAAAACAACCCACCAGCATTCCTGGCCTCTCATCTAATCCATGATCCCTGCCCACTCTTTCCAAATTGTTGGCTTCCTCATCACTCCCTCCAAAGGCAAGGAAGATTTATATCCTGTCCCCAGGTGAGGGTGTTTTTCCTGGGCTGCGGAGACGACCGGGAGAAGATGAAGTTCTCCCTCCTTGCGGTGCTGGCTTTGGTCCTATTTGCAGCTCAAGGTGAGGTTTGCTCCTAGATAAAGTACAGCTGAGTGTTTTAAAGGTAGGAGTGCCTCGTATCCAGGGAGAGAAATCATGGAAGAGGGCTCCTCAGCTCTTGGAATGGTGCAGGTGAAGGATGCAGAGCTCGGTTTGGGGGGGTTTTTATCTAGAGTCTCAGTCTGGGTGTGCGAAAGGTTTATTTTTTGATTGGAAATTTCCCTGTGCTGCTGGATTTTTTATGGAAACAAGACAGAAGAAAAGGGGGCAGTTCTCACTGGTCTGCCTTTGTAAGACTTTGCAGGGTGTTTTCCTGTCGGGGTGGTGCAAGGCTGTGGTTATTCCTAAATTTTGATGAAGACAGTACAATGCTCTGTGTTCCTGGTCCGCAAGGGCCACACCTCCAACATCTGGCCTCATGCAGCTGTTTCTACCCATCTCCAAGAGCCCACAGCTTGCTGACTTCAGAGGTTTTGGGACAAAGTCAGGGAATTAGGGAGAAGTTGGGATGTGGGCTGAATGGGTTAATGGTGGTGGGTATTTGCATAGTAATTGTGTTATAGATGGTGCATTTTATTTCCCAGAGAGATGGTAAATTAAATCAGAGCCTTCTTTAAGGGATGTGATCCTATATCCTCTATAGAGCACAGAGAATAAACCTTTTCCTCATTTTGGAGAGCGGGACAGGCTTTGCCAGCTCTTGGAATTGTGCCACACGTCTGGTGCAGAAAAAGAATTCCTTGGAATAGTTATTTCTGGCACACTGTGGCCTAAGAATACCTTTCTGCTATTTAGCTTTGTTCACTCACCAGAACAGTGATCCTGACAGATTTCCAAGTGTTAACAAGGCCCGGGAGACAGGGAGGTTGTCCTCAGTGCCAAAATGAAGCCTGGCCTAATCCACGTTGGATTATCCAGGCAGTAAAAATTAAGCATTCACTGCATGTGTCTTAGGGCTGAATTCTCACAGCAAAGAGAATAAAAAATCCTTCTCTTCATCTTCTCTGTCCTTTAATCCAGGTTCTGGATTTCTTTTTGGGGGCATTGATGTCCCACCCAAAGACAAAGGCGTGGGAGCCTGACTTTTCTAAGCCGTGGAGGTCCCAATTAACCCTCTTCATCTGCCAGTGCTTTCTGCCTAATTAGGCTGCAGTTTAATAGTCCCCAGCAAGTACAAAAAGTGACCCCAGGCCTTGGGACATTCTTGGAAACTCCTCCAGGAGTCCCTGCCCTTCCCTGCTCCAAGCATCACATCAAACTTCGTGCCCTCGGCCTATAAAATTGAAGGAGGGGAAATTTAGGTTGGATATGTGGAAAAAAATTCTTCCCTGTGAGGGTGGTGAGGGCCTGGCACAGGATTCCCAGAGAAGCTGTGGCTGCCCCATCCCTGGAAGTGTCCAAGGCCAGGCTGGATGTGGCACTGGATGAGTGGATTGGGTCTTTCAGCTCCATGGCTTTTATCAGACCGGCACCTTGTGTATTTGGGATTCCATGAAAAGCAGGGAAGGATTTTTGCTACTGGCACTTCACAGAATCCCAGAATCATTTAGGTTGGAAAAGACCTCCAAGATCCTCAAGTCCAACCTTTGAACACCACCAGAGCTCTGAGTGCCGTGTCCAGGCATTCTTTGGACACCTCCAGGGATGGGGACTCCACCACCACCCTGGGAAGCCCCTTCCAATGCCTGACCATCCTTTCTGTGAAGAAATTCTTCCTGATGTCCAACCTGAGCTTCCCCTGGTGTAGTTTGAAGCCTTTTCCTCTTGTCCTGTCCCTTGTTCCCTGGGAGGAGAGCCTGATCCCACCTGGCTGTCCCCTCCTGTCAGGGAGCTGTGCAGAGCCAGAAGGTCCCAATGGAGCCTCCTTTTCTCCAGCCTGAGCCCCTTTCCCAGGTCCCTCAGCTGCTCCTGGTGCTCCAGACCCTTCCCCAGCTTCCCTGGACATGCTCCAGCCCCTCAAAGTCTTTCTTGCCATGAGGGGACAAAACTGGACAGAGGATTTGAGGCCTCAGCAGCGCCCAGCACAGAGGGACAATCCCTGCCCTGGCCTCCTGGCCTCAGGATGGCTGGCACAAGCCAGGATGATTCCATCTCCCTCTTCCCTGTTTTGTGTCTCTTCCTGCAGCAAATGCCCTGTACTGCTACACCTGCAACTGGGAACAAAGCAACTGGAGCTGCCTGAAGGCCGAGAAGTGCTCGGAGGAGGACGAGTACTGTGTCACCAACGTGGCCTCCGTAGGAATCGGTAGGTGCTGGCTCTGGATCCCCTCACTGGCACTCAGGAATGGGATGTGAGGTCTGGGCTGGATTTGTGATGGGCTGAGGAGTCATTGGGAAGCACAAGCTGGAGGTGGAGTCCTTCCTAACCCAGCCTGGTGCTGCTGAAGGTTTGGAATTCTCCTCCCCATCACACACGGAGATTTTCCTCTTAGCTGTTGTTTTGTTCCTGTATTGGAAATCAAGGAACATTCAGAGAAGAAGAAGAAGCCTTCAGAGGAAGAATAAATGAATTTGAACCTTCATTTCTTGTTCCCTGGGAGCAGAGCACAAACCCAATCTGGCTGCACCCTCAGGGAGTTGTGGAGGGTGACAAGGTCCCCCCTGAGCCTCCTTCTCTCCAGACTGAGCCCCCCCCCAGCTCCCTCAGCTACTCCTGGTGCTCCAGACCCTTCCCCAGCTCCACTCCCTTCTCTGGACATGCTCCAGCTCCTCAATTTCTTTGTTGCTGTGAGGACCCAAAAGCTGATACCAAGATTTGAGGTGTGGCATCACCAGTGATAAGAAAGGGGAAAAATCACTTCCCTGGTCCTGCTGGTCACACTATTTGTGATCCAAGCCAGATATAGAGGGAAACAGAATTATTTCCCTCAAGCAGAGAGGCCTGGAAATGGGATTTAAATCCAGGAATGAACGTTGTCATTGTACACCTAAAAAAGTCTTGATATGAGGATCCACGCTGGGAAGTGCTGGATGCCCAGCATGGATGTGAAATTCCTTGTGTAGGAGGTCACCAACAATTCCTGGGCTGTGGTGGGACCAGGATGGCTCTCATGCTGATCTCTGGGGCTGTGGGGGGACAATGGGACTCACCAGCCCAACTACATCCTGCACAAGGATCCCTCAACATTATCCCGTTGCTAATCCCGCTCTCTCCCTTCTCTGGGCCAGGATTTTTGTCCCTTTGGAAGAGGATCACCAAGAAGTGCTCCAGCACCTGCCCACACCACAATTTCCTCCTGGGCCTGGCCACCTACACCTCCTACTGCTGCAAAAGCTTCCTCTGCAACCTGAGTGCGTGCCCAGGGCCCCGGCTGGCTCGCCCATGAGGTGCCAGGGAGTCCCATTCCATGGCCTTCTCCACCTGCTCCGTGCTGCTGGGAGAAAATGGACCCTGAAGGACTGAAGAGCTTGGCCAGATTCCCCCAGGAGGGTGTGGACATCAAGCATGAGGAATAGATAAAGCATTGTGGTCATTGTCTTGTCCTGTGGTGTCTCTCAACCTTCTTCTAATTTTCTTCTTCTCATCCCTGAGCTCTGCGGCTCCAGCATCCCCACCAGAGCTCTGAGTGCCACATCCAGGGGTTCCTGGGACACCTCCAGGGATGGGGACTCCACCACCACCCTGGGAAGCCCCTTCCAATGCCTGACCACCCTTTCTGTGAAGAAATTCTTCCTGATGTCCAACCTGAGCTTCCCCTGGTGTAGTTTGAGGCTTTTTCCTCTTGTCCTGTCCTTGTTCCCTGGGAGCAGAGCCTGATCCCACCTGGCTGTCCCCTCCTGTCAGGGAGCTGTGCACAGCCAGAAGATCCCACTGGAGTCTCCTTTTCTCCAGCCTGAGCCCTTTTCCCAGGTCCCTCAGCTGCTCCTGGTGCTTCAGGTCCTTCCCCAGCTCCATTCCCTTTTCTAAACACACTCCAGCCCCTCAATGTCTCTCTTGTCAGGCTTTGTCCTGCAGCTTTGGGAGGGAGATGCTCCTTCTGCACTTCCTGCATCTCCAGAGGGGTTTCTCCTGGAATTTTATCCTATTTTGGGTGCAGTTGGAGCCACAGAGTGGAAACTTCTGGGCAAAAATAACCCCTCTTACCTGCACATCTGTCCCCACCTCCACTTCCAGCATCCTTGGGAATTCCCTCCTCCACTTTGCTTTGCTGTTGTTGGAGGCCTCACCCAGGGCCAGCAGCTCCCTGGATTCACCATCCCTACAGCTTGGAGTTGTGTCTTCCAGCAATCCATTAATTCACCTTTTCCTCAGACATCCTCCAAAGCAACAGCAGGGTAATCATGGAATATCCTGAGTTGGAAGGGATCCACAAAGATCATCAAAGTCCAGCTCCTGGCCCTGCACAGGACAACCCCAACAATCCCACCCTGTGCCTGAGAGCTTTTTCCAAGCACTTCTGGAGCTCTGTCAGGCTTGGTGCTGGCACCACTTCCCTGGGGAGTTCCAGTGCTCAAAGCCCCTCTGGATGAAGAACCTTTTCCTAAAATCCAGCCTAACCTTCCCTGGCACATCTCCAGTTGTTCCCTCAGGTCCTGGGCACCAGAGGGAAGAATTTGGTGCCTCCTCCTTCCCCTCATGAAAAGCATTTGCAGCATTTGGGTCGAGCTGCTGAGGAAACTTGGGGAGGTTTATAGGGAAAACAGATATTCCAGAGAGGCCCAAATATTTGACAGAGATATTTCCAGAGGCTGTAGAGAAATGAGGGCAAAAAGGGGCTGGAAAAATAAACAATGACACGACAACAGAGGTTTTTCGTTGTCAGATGTGCTCTGAGTGCCTCCCCTTTCTCCTAAACAACACTTTTTGGAGGAATTTCACACTGGAAAAATCACGGGAATGCTTTAACTCTAGTCAAAGCTCCCAAATCTGCAAAACATTCCTCAGCCAAGGGATGACACTCTGTGTTGTGCTTCCAACCCAAGCCTGGTAAACAACGGGGACAAAAGGGGCTTTGAGCTGTGCTGAGCAGGGCTGCCTCAGGCTGGAGCCTGGGGCTGCTCAGGTTGGAGGATTTCTTTCCAAATCCTCCAGAACAGGGAATTTTCAGGGGTGTGTTTCTCTTTTATTAATCAACTTCTGCTTTCCTTCACCCCCTCCTACTGTGTGAAGGAACCTTTGCCTCTTATTTACAGCACGATCTCTTCCCAACCCTCTTTGGGAATTTTTATTTCCCACCCTAAAGCAATTCTAGCCCCCTCCCTTCCCTCAACTCAAAACTCTTAATTTACTCATCACACAATATTTCTTCATAAAAACAACAAAAAAAACCAACAACAACAAAAAAGGGATTTGTGTGGTTGTTCTCCTGCGTGCCAGAATTTTTCTGCTCTCTGAAAGCACTGAGGAATCCCAGTTGGACAGACTCTAATAATTAATATTTCATTGGGTTGGATTTATTCTTCCTGCAGTCGTGGAGACAGAGGCTCCCCCAGCCTGCAGGAAAACACAGTCGGGAATTTTATTTTTGCTGCTTTAAAGCAAAACTGGCTGGGTTTTTTTGCTTGATTTGCTGTGCCTTTGCTGCAGAAAAACTTCCTCGTATCCACGGATAGAAAGGCAAAATAAATCATCCTGGGCATGGTTGAAGAATAAAGGGTTATTTTTTTACAACATAAAGTAAAAGAGAGAAGGTTTAGATGGGATATTGGAAATAAAATCTTTATTGGGAAGGGAGTGAGGCCCTGGAATGGAATGGAATTCCCAGGGAAGCTGTGGCTGCCTCATCCCTGGAAGTGTCCAAGGCCAGGCTGGAGAGGGGTTGGAGCAATCTGGGATAGTGGAAGGTGTTCCCATGGCAGGGGGTGGCACTGGATGACCTTCAAGGTCCCTTCCAACCAAACCATTCTGTGATCCTATAATTCCCACTGCAGCTCAAGGATATGGAAATCCCTCCTCCTGCAATGCCAATCAACCCTGGTGGCAATTACTCCTCTCCAAGACATCTGAGATGTGCAGGAAGGAGAGGAGGGTGTGATTCCCAGCCACTAATTTTGGCCAGGAATTAGGGCCAGTCGGGACCACAGAGAGATGGGAGTCATTAACACACGGATGAGGCTGCCCAGAAAATTATCCCAAGCTGTGTCCTGCAAGGCAACCTCCACCCCTTGGATTGGGAAGGTGTTTGGAGGATCCTAAACAAAAAAGGGTTGTGAAAAGCTTTTAATCCTTGCTCCAGACTGCTCTGAGCTTCTCTGACCCCATCCAAAGACTTGGACAGAGGTGAAGATGCTCCAGAGGCTCATCCTGGACTAATTGCAGGAATTTGGGGAGGGAATACCCAACCTGATGAACAGAGGGACAGAGGGGAGGGGGAGATATTGTCCTCCAAGGCATGGAAAAAGCTCCTTGGAGGAAGAATTCCCTGAGCATGGCACTGAAAGAGGCAGCACAAAGCAAACACAGAGCCCTTTCAGCAGCTGGAGCCGGCAGGGTCACGTGGAATTGAGATGGAGCAGCAATTCCAAATGGAATGATAAATGCATGGCTGTGGATTATAATCAGTTTAAATACCTCAGGGACGTGTTGGATGGAGTTGTGACGTGGTTCCCTCAGGTCCAGGACAGTTGTCACCCTTCATGTGTGCTGTCAGAGCCACCAACAGCCAAATCCCATGGAGAAACTGATCCCTGTGCTGATCCATGTGTGTGGGTGAGGCTGAGGAGTGCTGGGAGGGAGGGGGGAATGGGATAGAGCCATCAAACCTTTAAAAAAGAGGGAGAGGAATTCCCAAGGCAGGGATCCATGAGAGAGGGGGCATCAGATGGTGGCATGTGACCAGTGGCCACCCCACTGTCCCCCTGCCACCCCCACCATGAGATGAGTGTTGGGCCAGGCAGGAAAACCCCAAACCTCCTCCCGGAGGCACAGCAACCCCAGAGATGTTTCCTAACTCTTTGTAGGGTTCAGGGAAGGGGGTGAGGGGTTTTGGGATTCTGGAGTGACTGGCTGGATCACAGAAACCAGGGAATTGGAGAGGAGAGAAGTGACCTGGCTGTCCCCAGCCAGGGATGGGTAAATGCATCTCTGAGCTCATGACACTTTTCTGCTGGGAGTTTGGGTGAGAAAAGTGCAGGAAATTCAGCTTTGGGGAAAATTCCAGCTTTTTTGGGAAAGCAGGAGTTTTCCAAGCCAAAAGCTGGAAGCTGAAATCTCTGGAGCATTTTGGGGTCAAGATGGAATGAAACAAAAAAAAAGTAAAAATGTGTTTTTAAAAATTTTCATTCTCCTTTTTTTTTAACTTTTGGCGTCATGAAACACGTTGGATTTCCAGCATTCCAAACTGAAATAACTTTTGGGGATTCGTGTCCTGGCCTTATCTAAATGCTGGATGCCTCTGTCTATGTCTGCAGATTTTGGGATGAATCCCCCCTGCTAGGACAGCCCTTGAATGGCTCCGAGAGGCCCCCAAATCTTTCCAGAAGTGAATCCAAAGGATCAACCCTTTCCATGCCTAAAGGAGTTGTTTTGAATCCCAGACTGTGTGAGGAAAATAAAACAAATTAAAAAAAAAAAAATAAATAAAGTGGCAAAACTATAAAAAGCCCACCCGCCTACGAGGTGGGATTTGATGAAAGTTGGCACTTTTCCATAAAATTTCCATGGCTGGGGCACTAATGAATATTCTGAATTGAGGGGAGAGGCGGGAGGGGGGGGGAAGCAACAATAAAAACCCCACTTTTTTAGGAAATTTTGGCTGCTTTCCAGCACGAAGAGCCAGACAAAGCCCACGAGAGGGAGCTGCTGCCTGTGTCCACGGAATGCTCCAGCCCATGGAGAGCCGCTGATCCCGGAGCAATTTCCAGGGAAAAAAGCGAGCAGCCGTGTGAGGGATGAGCCAGCTGGGTTGGAAGAGCCCAGGCAAGGATCCATCCAGGCTGTGGGTCCATCCTGCTGATTCCCACCCAGCCGACAGCAGGTCCTGGCCTTTCTCCAGCGCCTGCTCGCTCCCACGCCGTCGGCAATCCAGGATGTGCCTTGCTTTGGACTCCGGGATAATTCTGGAGCACCCTGTGCTAGAACAGGGGGAATTTCCATCCAAATCCCAAAGCCCTGCAAGGTTTTAATCCAGGGCTTGGGCAGCTTGGAAGGGGGTGTGACCCTCTATCCCACTCTTGGGAATCCCCAAAATTGTTGGGATGGGCCTGGCAGCGTGAAGGGAAATTTATTTTCTTAGCACCCGTGAAGTTTTGGGGAGTGAAGAGTTGATCAGATTGGATGGGGCTGTGCCCTTTTGGCCCATTCTAGGTGACTTTTCCTGATTTTCCTATGCATTTCCTCTTTGCAGTGACTCCCTGTGCTGCTTCCTGCCCCTCTAAATTCCACTGGCTCCCTCCAGAAATGGTCACAGCCAAAACACGGGGCCACCACTCGGCCTAATAATGGAAATTCCCCTTTTCCCCTCCTTTTCTCTGAGCTTTCCACCTGATTCCTTCAGCAATCCCATGGAAGTGGAGCAGGGAAGAAGTTCTCCAAGATTTTTTGGGAGAGGGTGGTCCAGGTGGGACTTTCAAACCAAGCTTTCCCACCACTTCCCTGTGTCTGACCTCGGGAGAGTCACTCGGTGTCTGATTCATGTGATAAAAATGGAGATAACAACTCCAGGTGACCTTAGGACTCTTTGGATCTCGGCCCCTTGGGAATGTTTCATCCAGGGATGACCTCAGAGCAGGATCAGGAGGGTCAGGTGCCCACCCACAGTGTCTGGGCCTCTCCCAGGCCGCTGCAGCTCTGAGCTGCTCCAAATGCTGGGAACGCTCCTCCTTCCCACAACCTGTCCTGGCAACGCTGGGGCTGCTCCCACGTCGCTCCCTCCTCCGGAAATGCTGTTCCTTGATTCACTGGAAAGCTTTTTTTGGGAGTTTTCTTAAGAATCAGGCCTACAGAAAGACATGCCAGCCCTCCTCCCTGTCACAAAGGAGCTGGATGTAGACACTGAGGGAAAGATGAGGGTGAGGCCATTGCTCAGGGCCTCGGTCACTTGGCCACCACCTGGTTTGGTGTCACCAGGGTGACAGGTCTCACGTGGGTTGAGGTTGCCCAGCAGGTCTGGTGGCTTAAAGGACCCCTTGTTCCACTTGGAGGGTCCTGATGGTGGAAACAGAGGAGCTCTGAGAGCAGGATTTGGTCCCTGGAATGTGTCGTGCCCTGATGGTGGAAACAGAGGAGCTCTGAGAGCAGGATTTGGTCCCTGGAATGTGTCATGCCCTGATGGTGGAAACAGAGGAGCTCTGAGACCAGGATTTGGTCCCTGGAATGTGTCGTGCCCTGATGGTGGAAATAGAGGAGCTCTGAGACCAGGATTTGGTCCCTGGAATGTGTCATGCCATGATGGTGGAAATAGAGGAGCTCTGAGAGCAGGATTTGGTCCCTGGAATGTGTCATGCCATGATGGTGGAAAAAGAGGAGCTCTGAGAGCAGGATTTGGTCCCTGGAGTGAGGTGGGTTCCAGGATGGGATGCAGAGCCCTGTGTCCTCAGAAAACCTTGGAAAGCTCCATTGATCTGCTTCCCCCTCCAGCAGCTGCCCACTCCCAGCACTGCCACAGGTCTGCCACAGCACACAGGACAGCAAGGAGGAGCTCAGGGATCAGCTCCACCCTGGAAAATTGGGAAACCAGCTTGTCTGCTCCTCAGCCAGCTCCCAGCTGGATGTCAGCAGGGAGCAAGGGAGCTGGTGCTTTACCCCCTCCCCACAGCAGAAAATCCCCAGAGAATCCCAGAATGGTTTGGATTGAAAGGGACCTTAAAACTCATCCCATTCCACTAGGGACACCTTCCACTATCCCAGGCTGCTCCAGATCCCATCCAACCCAACCTTGGACACTTCAAGGGATGGGGAAGCCACAGCTTCTCTGGGAATTCCATTCTAGGGCCTCACCACCCCCATAAGGAAGAATTTCTTCCCAATATCTGATCTAAATCGCTCCACTTTTAGTTTAAAAAATTGTCTATTTTCCCTGTGCTTCCAATTCAAAGCTTTTCCTGGGCACGTGGTCCTCGCTGCAGGGTTGGATTATCTGCAGACAGATGCTCTTCCCAAGGTTTGCTGCCTGCTCCAGGGCTGACAGGTTCAGAGGAAGCAGAGCTTGGTGTTTTTCTACATTTTGCCACATTTAATTCCCTAAAATACCCCCAGCCCCCAAGGTTTGGTGGCAGAAACACAGAGCTTCCCCTGGATGCAGTCCTGCTTCCAAGGAAACCGGCAGGAGTGGTGTTCCACATCTCCCAGGCATTCCTGAAATGGCCTTTCCTCTTCTCTGCAGCAAGAGGGAGCTGGGTTGGAGGCTGTCCCATCAGTGTCCCCACAGACTGTGTCACCTCCCACCCCAAAATCCTCCACCCTAAATTTGGCACTGCAGGAGTGGGGAGAAGCAAACACGTGAAAGGTCCCGAGGTTAAATCCTACAGGGAGAGGCTCCATCCAGGCAAATAAACAGCACAGGGCAGGGGATGTCCCCCAGCTGTGAGGACACGTGTCACAGCGTGCTGGTGGCACCCTTTCCATCCCCAAAACATCCAAATCCATCTCCTGGGCATGCACTGGGAGGAGTTTCTTGGCACAGGAGTGTTGACAGTGGGAAAACGCCAAGTTTTTGACTGATTTACTGGTGTAGAAGTTGATTCACAGCTCTTCTTCATTATCAGAGTACTTTGTGAACCTGCCCAGCATCCCTGAGTGGCTGAGAAACCCAAAGGAAGCAATTCCTGAGGATTCCTGAGGATTGCTTGGATGGTGTGGTGCATCCTCCTCTCCTCTGGCCACCCCTTCCCAAGGGAATGAGATGGATCAGGTGGGGTGGGCAGGAGCCATCCCACCACCAGGACCAGGTGGCAGTGAGGACAGAGGGGGTGGATTTTGGCTCTGGAAGTGCCACCAGAGGCACAGCTTGGTGCTGTGGAGGAGAGGAGATTCCCAGGATGTCGCTGTGAAAGCCATTCCCAGGGAACAAGGGCAGAGCTTTTGGCCTGCAGGTGCTCAGCCAATCCCAAATTTGTTTCTGTTGGCATTTCCTTCATGCCATCTCCCTTTCAGCTGGAAGGAAAGTGTATTTTCTTCCATGTGGGGAGTCAGGGAGCAAAACCTGGGCCTGATGCCAAGAAGTGGCATTCCAGAAATGGAAGGATAAGTTTCTGGAAATTTTCATGGACCTCTATCTCCACTGGAGATCCTCTTTCCTTCCTCCTCCCCTGCTCCTTAAGCCATAATTGGGCTGCAAAGCACAGCTGGAGGGAGGCTGAGGAACCAAAACCACCACTCTCCCATGCCTGTGACTTTGGGAATGCCTCTCCCAGCTAAAACTAGACTTTAAGGCTCTGGAAATTCTTTGCTGAAACATTTTAAAGTCCCCTCAAGGCCTGGTTGTGCTTTTCCTGACAGTTTAATAATTTGGGAATGAGTCAAACCTGGGACACAATCAGCACAGGGTGAGTTGTTCCTACCGTGCCCTTTCCTTGGCATGCAGGTGGTGCTGGCAAAGCCAGGGAGGATTTTGAGCCCTTCTGTTGTTCTCTGGATCATGTGGGTGGATTTTGATTCCCATGCCCCTCCCAGGCTGCCATCCATGAGGTTTCCAAGCCTTTGTTTGTCCGCTAGGCTCGGAGGGGATTCTCTGCCAGTAGATGGATTTGATTTTGGCACTTGAGCTGCCCTCACCAAACCCCAGGGCTGGTGGGAAGAAGCCAAACCCATCTGAAATGTGCAGGGATGAACTTGAGCTGGACTAATTCCTTCTCCTCCTTCTGTCCCACCCCGACAAAACCATTCCCCACCTTCCCAAAATAATAATAATTAAAAAAACCCCACCAAACCCAAACAACAACACAGCCTTGAATTTTTGGCCACCCCTCCTGGGAGAATGCCCATCATCTCTTCCAGTGCAAGACACGATGAAGTTCTCAGATAGGACTGTTTGTTTCTGTGCCCTGGTGGCCACACCCATGGGGTTGGGATGGTTTCAGCCAGGATTTTTCCTGGCTCTGGAGCTCCTCCACCAGCGTGGGCTCTCCCTGGGGATGGCCTTGCTGTCCCTGGCCGTGGCTGGGGAGGTTTCAGCAGGGCCATTACACGAGGTGTGACAAGTTTCTGGACGTAACAAGGACCAGCCCAAGGTTTTCTTCTCACCACCCGACCGGGCTTTTGATGCTGTGGCAGTGGGAGTGGGGCAGGAGAGAAACCGGAGCATCCGGATCTTCCCACACGTGGGCTGAATTTTTCCACTCTCGTTGAGTTTTTCTGCTCTCAGCTGGGATCTTCTTGTGGAAAAAAAACCGACTCAGAGAAGTTAAAATAAATTAAGGATAGTGGTGGGGTGAGGCAGAATGGATTAAAACTGGAAAAGGGTGGATTTAGATGGGATATTTGGAAGGAATTCTTCCCAGGGAGGGTGGGGAGGCCCTGGCACAGGTTGCCCAGAGCAGCTGTGGCTGCCCCATCCCTGGAAGTGTCCAAGGCCAGATGGGAAGGGGCTTGGAACAAGTTGGGATAGTGTTGGGAAGGTGTCTCTGCCCATGGCAGGGAGCTGGAATTCAATGATCTTTAAGCTCCCTTCCAATCCAAACAATTCTGTGATCCCATGAAGAACAGACAGATTTTCTGTGGAGCTCAACCCACATTTTCCACAGATAAAAATGAAATCATTTATCTCATTTGATTCCCAGATTTCACCCAACCTTGGAAATTCCAGCTCTTGTCTCCAGCCCAGAGGATCACTTCCATGCCTGGAACAGCCATCATGGAAGAGGTGAGTCAAGAACCAAAAGAAAGACACGGAAAATGTTGGCCCTTGTGGAAGATGACCCAAAATGCAGTAGACTCAGGGTGTCCTGGAGGCCCTGCAGACACCTGGGGATGCCCTCAAAATGCCACCAGAGCCGTGTCACACCAGCCTGGCAGGTTTCAGTGACACCCTGGATCTTAAAGCTCAGTTTAAAAACACACACAAAATAAACACTGAACCCCCACAGCGCTCGCAGAAGTGTTGTGATGAAAAACACAGCAGGTGCCACCTACTTGTCTTCCTCAAACCCTGGCCAATATATACAAAGATTTTGGTTGGCTTTTTTGTAAATATTTGTCCTGGCATGGTTGAGATTCCTGTCACAGGCCAAGATTTACAAAGAGGGATCAGAGCTTGTCAGGGCCTGTGGGATCATGTGGTGCAGGGGACAATCCCATTTCAGCTCTTGCATGTTGACTCCTTGTGTTATGAAACAGGATCAGGAGGGTTGGACTTGGACAAGGGGAAATTCCCACTTTCAGTGAAAAAAAGAATGACAGACGTGGGATTTGTCAGGGAGAGGGGTTATTTCTTCCCAAATATGGCTGCAGCTAGTGGTCCCCTCCTTGACGGTGACCGGAATTAATTAATTTTGGGGAATTCCAAGAGGATGCTGCATTTTTTCCCCTCTCTTTTCTTCTTTTGTTCCTATTCCCCAGCACCCTCTTCATTGCCCTTTTCCCCTCAGACCCCTCAGGTCTCCAAAATTCCCATTCCTGGCTGTGGAGGTGCCACCACCAAACAACAAACCTGGCTGCAAGGAGGATGATTCACATCCCTAACTCCACAAACAGGGTGGTTACATCCAAGTGGCTTCCAAGGACCAGCCCCACTCCAGGGGACCGTCCAGGTTGGGGTGTGCCAAAGCCATGGTGGTGGCCCGATGGCTTGGGTGGCGCCGGGGCCGGGCTGGTGCCCTGCTTGATGACAGAATCTGGATCTGGCCTTTCCCCCAGGATTTTTCTGGGGGTGTGAATCATGGAGGTTGACTCCGAGCATGATGGTGCTGTTTGATGTCGCTCCAAGCTGATGGGGCTGAAATATCCCTTAGGATCTTGGAGGATGAGGGAATGTGACAAAATGGCTTCGGTTCCCTGTTGGCTGCAGACCCAAAGTGTTGGAACCCTGGTTCCTGCTGGGAATTTTAGACTTTCTGTGCTGACAGGCACTGACCCCCAAAAGAACGCTGCATTTGTCCTGAGTTCTGTCATTCCATTCCAAAATGGAATGACAGAACTGGGATTGTGGGTGTGTGGTTTGAATAGGAGCGTGTGATACCACAGGGTGGAAAACTCAAGAGTTTAAGGTTTTAGAATATAGTAATATCTATAAAGCAAGATGGAGGTTTTAGGGTGGCGGCTGGTCCTTCTTCTTGCTTTATAAATATTACTGTATTCTAAACTCTAAGGTTTTAGACAGGAAGTCTAAAATTCTCAGCAATCAGGGTTCCAACACTAAAGGACTCAAGTTCCTCCACCCTTGAGATCAAGGAGGCTCCTGGTGCAGATCTCAGCTGCAGAGTTGGATGTCACAGAATCATGGAATGGTTTGGTTTGGAAGGGATCTTAAAGACAATCTCATTCCAACCTCAGCTGTGGGCAGGAATGTCTCCCACCACCTCATGGTGCTCCAAGCTCCCTCCAACCTGGCCTTGAAGCCAGCCTTGATCACCTGGTATTTCATCCACACATGGTGGATTTGGGCTACTCCTGTGCACCCCAGCTGTAAGTTTGGTAGCCTCTGTCATCTGCTGTCAATCACCTCAAACTACTCCTCATAAGTCTTACTACAGTACATCTTTCATAGTTCTGTTTCTCTAAAATACCTAGTCTTATTTACAAAACCATCTTTTAAAACTTTTTTCTAACTCCATTTCTCTCTCAACAATATCTATCTTATTCTATAACATTTCTAAATCAACATTTCTTATTTTAAAGTTTACATACAAATCCATACTGTATAAGCCTTCTATTGGACCCTAAAAATTCTCTACAAACCTATTTCCCACAATCTGCCATGGGAATGACCTGAGGAGCTGTGTCCTGCTGTTTGGAGCCTGCCAGAACAGCTGTGCCAGATGTGCTTTGGGAAAGGGAGGAATAGAGCAGGCTGCCTGCAACAGGTCTGAGTGGAAAAGGCAAAATGTCAAACTCATATTTTCCTTCTTTTCCATGTGTTTCTGAATCCCACAATCTCCCACTTCTGCTTCTTCACCAAACCCTGATGCCACTGCAGATCCAGATGAAGCAGCCCAGCCTTCCCTGACCCTCCAAGGAAGGAGGAGAGGACACAACCAGACCAGCCTGGTGTTGTCTGGAGTCAGGCTGGACCTCTTGCACCATCTGCATGACTCAGGGACACGGGGAGCACCTTCCATGTCCTCCACCCTCCGGCCTTATCCACGGCCTCCCCTTTCCCTCCTTTCCCTCCCACATTATCCATGGGCCTCTCCTTCCCTCTTGGCTGCACTTCACAAGCCTGAGCTGAAAGAGAGATTCTCCCTGCAGCACTGAGGGGAGCTGAGATTGGAGCCACCCTCCAGAGAGGAAAAAGGGGGGAAGTGTTGACATTGAAACATCCCTGGATCCATCCCATCCCTCCATCCCGGGTTGAAACCACGCTTTGTCTGGCTCCACTTACACAAAAAGGCCTGGCCTTGCACAAGGCATTCCCAAAGTCTGGCACAAACACCCTCTGTGGCTGCCAAGCCCCAAGTGGGTGAAGGTTTCTTTTTCCTAAAACTTCCAGGCCCTGTTAACTGTTTAATTCCCCTTGTGACACCCAGCAGGGTGACACCCAGCAGGTGACACCCACCTGGCCCAGTTTCTGCTGCAAGCCTCACCCTGCTGCCCTCCCCTCACCCTGCTTTTTTCATGTCCCTGGGAAATGGTTTTTAACACCTCCCCATTGTGTTCTCCTAGCACCATCTACACTCCCACTCCCTCACTTGTCTTTGACCTGGATTTTCTTCCAGCTCTCTTCACCCCTTGCTTGGAAAAAACTGGATTTTGCTTCCAAAGGCACCGTTCCCTCCAGTGTCACGGTGCTGCTCGGAGCCCAGAGCCCTTGCAGTGGCCCTGGGCGTGACTGCAATGCCAACAGGGCCCAAGAATAGCAGGGATTTGGGACCTGGCCAGAGCCTGGGATGCCTCCCAAAGCCTTGGCAGCCTCCCCCAGGGACACAGGGATAGGGGTCAGGTGATGCCCTGGGTGCTTTCCCCATCCAGGTTGCACAGGAGCCCCCAGTGGTTGGTTAAACTGGGATTTGGGGAATCCTGCAGCTTCCCAGCCCCTTGATGGGCTGTTTTTAGCACCTGAACAGGGTTTGCACATAAGAAAAATGTACATTTTCCACATAGGAGGGACTTCCCTCCCATCCCATCTTATTCCTTTCCCTCACTCTGCCTGTCCTTAATTATTTCCCCCCAAGCTTTGTGTGTTTGCCTTGAATTATTTTGCTTTGCACCAATATTTCTCTGCTCCCTGCTTCTCTCTTTCCACTTCTGTCTGAAATATTAATCTTGTTTATTATTATTATTATTATTAACCTCTCCTCTCTCCAATCTATTTAAAAGCTTTCTCACATTCCCACTTCCCACAGCCCATTTCTCACTTGACGTTTTTTCTATTCAGCTGCACTTTGTTTTAACAGCCTCATTTATTTACTGCTCATTTATTTGTTTTAATTCCAAAGCTTTTCTTCTTTCTTGTTGTGGGCTGTGTTCAAACCTTGTTCCCTCTTCCCACTGAGAAGCTGCATTTTTCTGCTCGATTGGCTCCGAGATGAGCTGGATTTGGGGTGATAATTCATTTTCATTTTGGGATTTTTGATGGGATGAAAGGGAAGGAAGTATCATTTTCCATTTTTTCCAGCTGACTGAGACAACCCTGGTGTTATACATTAAACAAACATGTGGATTAATACCTGTTTTTTTCCCTCCCTGCTCCAGCAGATCCCGTTTCCTGCCTGATGTTTTTCATGCCTGTATTTATAAAGAATCTTGCTCAGAGAGAATGTTTTTTTCCCCCAGATTATTTCTGAAATATTGTTGCTGCATTATCTGTCACGTGGGCCTTTCACATCCTCGCTAAAAGATGAAATAGTTCACGATTCTTGCTCAAGGTCAGACCAGAGAACAGAATGGAAAACTTGGAAAACTGGGGGCTCATCCCCTCCACCCTCTGGATGCTGAGACAGAATCACTGAGGGTTGAAGCTGCTGCTGAAAAAAAAGAGAAGGAATTAGGCAAAGGAAAAATGATTAGAAGCAAAAAACTCCTAACAAGGGTTGGGAATGGGTCCAGCTTCCCAGGATTTTGCCTGAGCAGGGCAGGAGCTGGCCTTGCTGATCCTTTTAGGTCCCTCCCAACTGAAGGCATCCTGTGATTCTGTGATTAATTTGGGGAAAACAAAGAGCACCTGGATGTTCTTTCTTCTGTTTCCACACCATTTGTGACCTTACAAACTTTGACCCTGAATTCCCTTTGGTCATTTCCCTCCCCAAAGGCTCCTGCCAGGACTTTTTGGCCAGGATTTCTTTTATTTCTCAGTCATTTTCACTGCCATTTGTAGATTTTCAACTGCTGCAGGTGCTTCCATGCACTTTGTGCCTCTCCTGCAGCCTGAGTCATTTGGCTCTTCTGCACCCTGAGTCAAGAGGTGGTGTGGGAGCAGGAGGAGGGAGCCCAGAAAGACTGGAAAGGTCATGGGGGACTGGAAAAACCGGACAGAGTCTGGAGTTGGTCTCCTGGGAGCAACAAACATTGTCACCTGGAAACCCTGGATGGTTCTGGAGGACAGAAGAACAAAACAAAAGCATCAAACCCCCATCCCTGACTGGGCTGTTGGAGCCTCTGAGTGACATCTCCAGGCAGAAATAGTGGGATCAAAGGTGGAACAAGAGGATCTTTAAGGTCCCTTTCAGCTCAGATCTTTCTATGATTCCATGATTGAAGGAATGCTGCTGCTTCCTGCTTAAAGCATTTCATACAAGGGAGATAATTCTGAACGGCTCTGAACAAGCAAAAAAAAAATCTTTCCTTGCCTCCTCTCCCATTTCCCAGAGGTATCAAGCTCCCATTCCATGGCAGAGAGAAAGGATGGAGGGTGCCAGCAAGCAAGGTGTCACCCCAGCCATGCCCTGACTCACTCCAGGTTTTGTGGCTCAGCCCAAAAAGGGACTCCTGTGTTTGGATCAGCTCAATTACTCCCCAGATTAGCAATGCAGACAGGAGCAGGCCTTGGAAAAAAAAGATTGGATGAGAAGGAGAGGTAAAAAAAACATTGCTATCTGCAGCCTCATAATAGGTCCCTACGCACAAACACACCCAGCACTGATCACATCTTGGGTGCTGCCACTGCCCAAACCTCAAATTATTGCAATCAAAGGAAGCCAGGGACGAGGCAGGGCTGGTATAAAACCTTCCTGGGGTGCATCTTCCCACACTGCTCCAGCTCTGAGGGCACGAGGACCAACCATGAAGGCTTTTCTGGTGGCCCTGCTGGCTGCAGTCCTGTGTGCCCAGCAAGGTAAGGAGGCTGGGAGAGCCAGAGGAGAGGAAAAACGAGGAGATAAATGAGGGACAAGAGGGTTTGGCAGCTTTTGTTGCAGCTGCTGAGGTCTTGGCGGGGTGTTTTTGGTGTCAGTCATGGCAAGAAATGTTTTGTGTGGTTAAGTCCTCGCTCCTGGGTGGGTTCTCTGTGACCCAGAGGAGATGAACTCTGGTTTCTCACACCCTCAGATATCCAGCTCTAACCACTCACAGCTGAAGACTCGACCTGGAAAATGCTGACAGGAATCAAGCAGGGCTCAGAGTTTTTGCCTTTGGTTTGATTTTTGTTCCTGAATGAAACTCGAGGAGCTGTTGTGGATGAAAGCCTAGCTGGTCTTGGCACCACATCTCCTGCCAGCATTTCACTTTATTCCCCACAACTCCAATTAGGTAATGAGGCTGCTGGCAGGTATTTGAAAGCCTCAGAGCTCTTTGCTCCTAATTTGGAAGAGCTGTTAAGTGCCTGGGAGTGTGTTTGGAATGGGATGCACAACAGCTCTTGTCCTCTTTAAAAGGACGCAGAGCCGTACCTGGATAATTGAGGGGGAATATCCAGTTGGGAAATCTCGGCTCTGGGCATGGATTTGCCAGCCCGAGGAGCACAATTTGCACCGTTAAGGTTGTTTCTGGCTGCATTTGCAAAACTCCAGCTAATGGAGGGTGGAGGGCAGATGCAGGAAAGGTTTTAGAGCAGCTCTAATGGCTCGAGCTGTTATTGTTTCCTGGCTGGAAGGGATTTTCCTTGGATCACTTAGGGAGCATCAGTGCTTTCAGTTGCTCTCAGGCACGTGCTGAGGACTCGGCTCCATCTGCAGCAGGAAGTGGTTTGGGAAATTTGGCAGAAAAGCCAAATCAGGGAGAGCTCCAGGGTCTGTAAATTGCAATAATCCTCGCCAGGTCTGGGTTTTGCTTTGCCTGCAGAGGGACAGGAGCCCCCAGCTCGGGCTGGGGAACCTCCAGAGGGAGAGGTGTGAGGCTGAAAATTCCCACGTGATGGAGAAATAGTGAGAGATGAAAAGGAGAGCTTAAATCCAGTTTGCAACAAGGCTGATTTTACCTCCTGCTACAGAGAGCTCCTGAGCTTGCAACACCTGGCACTGGAAAAGAGCAGAGAATCAGAAAATGATAAAAGGGTTTGGATTGGAAAGGACTTAAAGATCAGCCTGTTCCACCCCCTGCCATGGGCAGGGACACCTTCCACTGTCCCAGGTTATTCCAAACCCTGTCCAGCTTTCCTTGAAGCATCTGGGAAGGTTTCAGAGCAAGCCAGTCCTGTGCTGAGACACCCAGAGCTCCCCAGATCACAGAGGGGAGGCCTTTTTTTCTCCTCTTTGGGATAGTTAGAGACCAAAAGGGCTTTCAGCTCTCTTTTAAAACTGCTTCTGGAATTGTTTAACCAAGTGTCATGGGCAGAATCAACCTCAGACGAGAGCTTGAATCAAGAATGTACTTTGAAAGGTCACTGGGAGAGGTTTCCTTGCTAAAAAAAGTTAAAGTTTGATTGGAAGGGGTGTTCTGTGAAAAAAGAAAATAGCCTTCCTGGGCTGAGAAAGTCAGGAAAAAACAGAACCAGGGAAATCTCAGCCTCATGGAGATCCCTTGCTGTTTTGTAATTTTCAACCTTCAACCAAGAGCTCTTCACCGCTGGTGACAATGGAGCAGGATTTCCTGGGAGCAGCCCAGCTGCCTCTGTGACCCCTGCCCCAAAATGAGGAGCATTTATTGGAATTTTGGGCAGGAGGGAAACAATTTCCACCAATTGTGAATCCACCTCTGGGGAACGAGAAGGCACATCTGTGTTCTAATGGCAAGCCTGGAAGTTTGACTCAATTCATTTCAGTTGTGCCCAATAATATCCCATTTTTTTTTCTGGCTCTGGGATAGACCTAGCTCGTCACTGAGGAAGAAATATCATGGAGAACACCCTGTTCCAGGTGCTGATAGGAATAATCCATCCATTGTCTAGGGCAGCCTCTCCCAGGGAACTCCCTTTACTGTGGTGCCTCAGTAATTTGGCTCCCAGGGGTGTTACTTGGCATTAATTAATTCATGTCTGGGCAGGGTTTTGCAGATGAAGGGTGAAAATATTTAAAATTGACCTCTAGAATTGGGTGGGTTCCTCCTCTCCTTGCCAGGACTTTGCTCTTGGAGGTTGGTTTTCCACAAGGCCAACGTGGATCCTGGGGAGGAGAAAAAATCACCTGAAAATGCTGCTCAGGCTGAAAAATGTAAATTTAACCCCTTAAAATCTGCAGTCCAGAAAGAAAACTTGGTTTGCTCTCTGCATTTGTTTTCTCAGCTCTATTAATCAAACCCAAACTTATTTCACTTGCTGGGAAAAGTTGTTCACACCGGACTTTTCCCCTTGTATTTTCCAAAGCTTTTGGCACTCTTTTCCCCCAGGAGGGAATTGCTGGGAATCACTAATCTGTGTCGTGGGTGTTTTTTCCAGCTTCCTCCCTGTTTTGCTACATCTGTGACAATGAACATTCCAACTGGAACTGCATGAAGACCTACAAGTGTGAGGACCATGAGAAATACTGCACGACCACGTACAGCACTGCTGGATTTGGTGAGTCCCAGAAAATGGGATTTTTTTTTTTCCTTCTAGAGACGTTGGTGGGCAACATTTTTAAAGGGATTTGATGGAAATCGATGGTTTTGTTGGAAAGAAGTGGTGATTTTGAGGTTGAAGTGTCTCACTGTGATGAGTGTGAATCCTTTGAGGTAGAAGGCACCTTCAGGATCATCTCGTTCCAGGGACACCTTCCACTAGACCAGGTTGCTCCAACCTGGCTTTTGACACTTCCAGGGATGGAGCAGCCACAGTTTCTCTGGAAAAATGGTGCCAGGGTCTCACCACCTTGTGGAAGGGCTGCCTGGAACACCCAAATTTCAGGAGCAGCCTCTGTTGTTTGATCTGAGAAGTTTTGGGATGGAGAATAGAAAAGGATTGGGTGCCAATAACACAGTTTTAAGAAATGCATTGGAATTGGAATGCATTGAAAAAACGCTTTGGGAATGCATTGGAATTGCTGTCCTACAGGAACTACAGAATCATTTAGGTTGGGAAAGACCTCCAAGGTCTCGAGGCCAACCTTTGACTGGCCACCACCTGGGCAACCAGATCAGAGATTGAGGCCGGTGTGGGTTTCAATCCAGGACTTCCCAGTGTCCCACACTTGATCCAGAACTTGTGGATTCACACCCAGCCCTGGCAAACCCCCTGAGAGCTTTTATAAAAAAAAAAAAAAATGTGTGGAAAACTAAGGAAACGGCAAATCCCTCTCCTCTGGTCAGTTCTTCCAACAGAATCCTAAATCCCAGCTGTCCTTTCTTCCCCCTTTTCCACCCAGGCAAGGACGTAGGACACCGCATCACCAAGAAGTGCTCTGTGGACTGTCCCGAGACCAACGTGAATTTCGGGATGGCCGCTTATTCCACCAAGTGCTGCAGCACCTCCCTGTGCAACTTCAGCGGCGCCAACAGCATCCGGATCAACTACGCCGTGGTCCTGCTGGGAATCCTGGGAAGCCTGATCTGTGTGCTCAGGGTGGGATTGTGACCAGGGCTGGCAGAAGATTGTGACCACCCAAGAAGCCACAAGGTATTCTCCAAGTGAGACATCTCAGCCGTGTGTTTCCAGCAGTGACCCTGTTGTATTCCAAGGCGTTGCTTCAGATCCCAACATGACACCTATTTTCCCCCCCCCACTGTTGTTTTATACTAATTTTTCCCCAGAAAAGCTCTTTTGATAGCACCTGTGTGATAATTGTCAGACAAAATAAAGATTTGTGTTATTCTAGAGTGTGTTTGTTGTATCCCCACCAGGACCAGCCTGAGAAATCATCCTTGTTTCACACTGAATTCCTCTTTTTATCCTTGGGAGACTTCTCCAGGCTGCCTTCCCTAACTTTCTTCCATCCAGCAGCTCCAGACACTCCACAGAGCCAGATGATCTCCCAGATCCCTCTGAGATAAGGAATGCTGTCAGTGTTTGTGTTGTTCCCATTGCAAACAACATTGGGAATTGTTTTGTAGATGCTGAGACAGGACCAGGAATTTGGTCCTGCAGGAATTTGCACGGGGAAGTTCTCCTGGGATCTCTGCAAGGTGGGTTGCTCCAGCTTTTAAAACAGCTAAAGGTCCCACCCCAAGATGCTGGAGATGCCCAAGGTAAGGAAAACCCTGCTGGAATCTGTCCTCATGGAAAGGAGACCCCTGTGCCTGCTTGGAGAAGCTGCTGAGTGTTTGTTTGCTCCTGATTTTCCTGTGGGAAACAGGCAGGAAGAGCCTGGAAGAGGTGATGGTGTCTGAGCTGATTGGGGAGGTCTCTGCTCCATCCCTTTCCATGGTTTCTGCTGCATTTCCAGGTTTGGGGATGGTGGGGATGGGATAAAGATCCCCTTGAGCTCTTGGAGGAGCAGAACTCCAGCTAAAATAGGCGAATAAAATAATCTTGGAGCTGGAGAGTGTGGAAAAGTGCAGCACTGAATTTTGGGAGGGTCTTTATAGCGGCACCTGGAAAAAAGGCCTCCAGCCCTGTTTTATTTGAGGGGAATCTGGTGCTGGATTTGAGGGGAATCTTGGTCCAGATTTGAGAGGAATCCTGTACTGGATTTGATGGGAATCTTGTGCTGGATTTGGGGGGAATCTGGTGCTGGATTTGAGGAGAATCTTGGTCCAGATTTGAGGGGAATCTTGTGCTGGATTTGAGGGGAATCTTGTGTTGGATTTGAGGGGAATCTGGTGCTGGATATGAGGGAAATCTTGGTCCAGATTTGAGGGGAATCTGGTGCTGGATTTGAGGGGAATCTGGTCCTGGATTTGAGGGAAATCTTGGTCCAGATTTGAGAGGAATCCTGCACTGGATTTGAGGAGAATTTTGTGCTGGATTTGAAGGGAATCTGGTGCTGGATTTGGGGGGAGGATCTTGTGCTGGATTTCAGGAGAATCTTGGTCCATATTTGAGAGGAATCCTGCACTAGATTTGAGGGGAATCTTGTGCTGGATTTGAGAGCAATCCTCTGCTAGATTTGAGTGGAATCCTGTGCTGGATTTGAGTGGAATCCTGTGCTGGATTTGAGGGCAATCCTGAGCTGGATTTGAGGAGATTCCTACTCCACCAGCACTGCAAATTCCATGTGCTTCCGTGCAACGGGGAGAAACCGCAGTGCTGGGTGAAGGTTGTAAAAATGGGATTAGGTTTAGTCATCCTATAAAGATTTAATTTCTGGTCAGGAAGGGTGTTCTGGAATTTATTTCAATGGGATAACTGAAGTGGAATTGTTGTAGAATTTCTGAGGGGACTATTTCCCCAGAAACTTGGGGATTTGTACTTTTTAAAATCACTTTTCCCATCACTTTATGTTAATCACAATTGTTTCTGAGATGCTTCTCAAAGCTTTCGGCCAACTTGAAGTTCCCCATTTAGTAACAACGTCTGAATTTCACAGCTACTTTTGCATTTCAGCTTTTGTTTGATGAAAATTGCATTTTCCCCACAAAATAAACAATTGTTTGCCCTTCTCATGTGACGATTTCAGCCAGCCTTAGAACAAGATAAGCAAAACATTCTCCTCCTTTCCTTCTCCACTCCACTGTGTCAAGGGAAATAAATTTTTCCACCTCACCTTCCACTTTCACCTCCACTTAAATCCCCTGTTACTCTTTACAAAATTATCCTGAATCTCATGAATTCCAAACTCTTGCAAACAGGGATTTTAACTTCTCCTTTGCCTCAGTTCTTCTCTTGTTGTCTGTGTCCTTCCTGCCCTCACGGGCTCCTTTCATTCTGTCACCTGGCCCTGGTAGGGACAAAATACCAGAGGGCCATATGGACCAGCTGGAAGATTTCAGGAGCATCTCATGGAAAATCTGTCAGCAATCCTGCAATAAAGCCTTGAAGAAATCCATTCTGTCCCTCTCTGAATCTCAGCAGCTTGCAGGAGACAGGAGATATTTTAGGGTTTGGCATGGATGAGGTTTTGAGGGAAGGGAAAAAATAAAATCAGTGCCTGAGCTGCTATTTCTGAACCTGTCAGGGGATGCTGCTGGAGATAAATCCCAACGTGGGCTGGCTCTGGAATGGAACAGCATCTCCTTGGGATTGGAGCCCTCCGGATAGGCCCCAATAAACATGGATTTACCACTAAAAACTCATTAAATCTATTCTGGCTTGGGGAAAATAAAATATTTTGCAATGTTTTGCACTGGCATGGAGGGAGCTTTGTTTTCCTCCTGCTGGGTGCCTTGAGGAGGCCGACAGAGCCAAACCTCACCCATCCTTGGAGCTTTCCTGGCTAATTGCCACCTCTGCTCCAAATTAGTTTCGTGCTCTGCCTGTTGGGAAAGCCAAAATTCCCTTACTCATGCAGGGCTGCAGAGGGACAATGTTTATAAGTCCAGCTTGGAGGTGTTGGAAAAACTGACATCACCCCAGGAAGCCGGCGTGTTTCCCCGGTCAGAGGAGGGCTGGAGGTGGGACACGTTTTGGAAGCCCAAAATATTCCATGGGAGATGGGAATCTGGGTGAGTTGGAGAGAAGGAAAAAGGGGATAAAGCAGATGGAGAGCAGCAAGGGTGCTGGCAGAGGATTTGGGGCAGCTCCTGCAGCTCCGAGGGTCACGTGAGAGGATCCAGCTCGACTTTTCCTGGGATTTTGCCTCTGTTCTGCGACTCGATGGCAGAAAGGCAACAGTGGGAGGGAAAAACAACAACAATCCCCAAGAAGGTGGGAAAGGTTCTGATTTTACTCATGGAGGTTGGATGAAACGTGATTTAAAGGGGGGGAAAAAAAAAGGAGGAATAAAGAGCACAATCTGGGAATCCAGTGGAATAATCCTGTTTGGCATTTCACAGATTTTCTTTTTCTGAAGACTTAATGAGTTGAGATCATTGATCAGACAACCCCTCCTTCTCCATGCTTTAATTGGTTTGTGTTTTTCTCCCTGGCATTTTTTTTTTTTTAAATGAATTTGTGAAAAAAATTCCAGCTTGTTCCATGCCATGGGAGTGGGTGTTATTTCTATTTTTCAACTTCAAAATGGTCATTTTTCTTTGCTCTGTGGAATTTATTTTCTAATAAGATGACATTTTCTCCTCATAAAAAATATCTCAGAAATATTTCTGATTTTCAACTTAAAAAGGAGGCAGAAAATGATGCCTGGTCCCCTATGAAAAGCAGTGGAAGGATTCTGCTCTTCTGATCTCACTGTCTTGACAATCCTGGGAGACATTTGGGAGAAGTTTCCATCCCAAATTCAATTTTAAATTTAAATTCCCTCCATTTCCTTCTGTGCAAGGACACGATCTTGGAGCATGCATCCTGCTCTGAGACCTGGAAAAGAAAACCTTATTCTTTTGCAGGGAAAATTGCTTTGTTTTCATGTTTTGCTTTTCCCCCACTCCTCCAGAATTAGAAACAGTTGCAGAGTTCACGTCAGCTGGAGCAGCTGCGTTGTGAAACCACCAGGAAAAGGAGAAGTTGTGGGGAAAAACACACGCCCCTCCTGATTTCCAAAAAAACGCCCTTCTCCGTACAAGCCCGGACACGCTGCTCCAAATTATCCATCATCTGACACAGCAGCCTCTGGTTATTATCTCTGGATCAAAGCAAGCACTGCAGAGGTATAAAACCTGCCCTGCCCGAGTCCTGCTCATTTTGGAGGCTCCCAGACCTCTAAAGGATGAAGCTTTTCCTCCTGGTCGTGCTCGGCGTCGCCCTGTGCACGGAAAGTGGTGAGTCCCGAAAGGATTGGGGAGCCATCCCAAAACTGGGGCATGGCTTTGGTATTCCAGGATTTTGCAGAAGCTGAAGGGTCAGGAAAGAGTTATTCCAGGAGAAAGGGGACAGGGGGGCTTAACCCCATCCAAAGGTGGAGGGGTGATGAGGAGTGGGGGGTGAGATTCCCACCTCATATAATTCCTGCAGCCCAGCCCCTGGAATGGCTCAGTGGCAGCTGAGAGCTCCGTGGGAATAGGGATATCCATGAGGGATATCCAGGGCAGTAGGTGCAGTAAATCTCTGGATTTGACACTAAAGCCTGGTGGGTTTTTTGGGTTTTTTTAGTTTTTTTAAAATTGGTTGCACCTCAAACCATCATTTCCTAAATTGACAGAGGTGGTTGAGCCACAAGAAGGTGCAGTTCTGGCTCCCAGCTCTTCCTTGCTGCTTCCAGGTGCAACTTTGCTGATCACAGAATCCCTAAGGTTGGAAAAATACCTCTAAGACTGTGGAGTCTGATCTATTAGGAAAAATTCCATCATGGGAAGGGTGGTCGAGCATCCAGGCTGCCCAGGGAAGCGGTGGGATCACATCCATGGGAGTGTTCAGAAAATCCATGGATGTGGTGCTCAGAGCCAGGGTTTAGTGCTGAACCTGGACTCCATGATCTTGGAGGTCTTTCCCTGCCTTAATGATTCCATGATTCCCAGCTGATCCCAGGGTTGGGATGGAGGTGCAGGGTCACATTCTCGTCCTGATAATTGCTTGGGGGATTTTTTGGGAGAGCACTGGGAAGCTGCACCTCAATTTTCCTGGCTAGACTCTGACCACACCTTGTACTCTGGGTCAGGCAGGGAAGAGAAGGTGCAGCCTGAAATATCCCTCTGTTTTAGGGGAATGGTTGGTTTCCTCAGCTCGAGGGGGCTTTTGCCTCTTTGCAAACTGAATTTTTCCCTGTAGGATTTGACCTGCAAACTCCTGGCCATTCTGGTCCTGGACTAACAGATCTTTTTGGCTCCCACTTAATTTGAGGAGGGAAATATTCCTGTTGATGCATTTCACAGGCTTGAAACTTGGAATTGTGCTCAAGCTGAGGATGTTAAGGCAAATAAAAGGATCTTTTCCTGCACCTTTACTCCCATTTTTTAAAAAGATCAAGGAATAAGACAGCAAATTCCTTGAGGAATGTTTCTCTTCAGTTAGAGCAGAGGTCTTGGTGAGTGTGGAGTCATCCGAAGGCAGCCTGGGTTAACTCAAGGCTTGCATCTGGAATAAATAAAATTCCCTTCCCCTCTCAGCCCTTGCTGCAACAGATACCTCAAGAAATAAAATTAAAGTGTTTTTCTGTAGCTTGACCAAAATTGTCCTCCCTGACTTGAGGGTGTGCCAGTTTAGGAGCCAATCCCGGAGTTCTGGATTAATTGGTGAGTCAGAAATCTCTGGAGCACAGAGAGAGGTTGAAAAATTCATCCTTGGGTGGTGCTTCCACCTTCTCCTGCCAAGGAGGCTCCCAGGGCAACTGGAGTCTGAAATAAGGAGCTTTGGAAGGTTGGGATGAAACAGGATTTGGGCATGTAACCAGCTCCACTGTTTCCTGCACTGATTCAGGAAGTTTTCCTGGGAATGGGCTTGGATTAAAGATGCTGCATTTAGTAAGGATTAAAGTGAGCTCTGTGTCTGGAAAATCCAGTTTGGGGACTGAGTGCTTCTGTGAGGAAAGGGTGGTTCCCAGCGGGGTGGAGGTGAATTATCCCATTTTATATTCCATATAATAGAATTTTGCATGAGAAAAGAGAATGAAACCAAGCACTTTGGACAGGGACTATTTAAAGGAGGGTCCCAGACTTGAAAAAATAAATTTGGGCCTGAAAGGTCAGGACAATACTGAAGGCAAGAGCCAGGTAGGACAAATGGAGCTTCTGGAGATGGGAATGACCATGATAGGAAGCAAATTGAAAAAGTCTGGCTATGAAGCCAAAGAGAGCTGGGTGCCAAATCTGAGGCTTTTGGAATGACCACAGGAATGGTGGGAAGTGGGATCTGAGTTGTGTGGTGGCCTCTGCTCAGTGCCAGTCACTGAGGGACAACAGAGGAAGAGCAGGGAACCTGAGGGCTGTGGACCACAAGAGGAAAGGCCATGGGAAAGAAGGGAATGTTGGCTGGAGTGGGAGAAGAGGGCAGAGTTTCCACACAGGCAGAGGAAGAACAGAGAGCTAAAAGCAAAACAGTGATCCTGGTCATGGACTGAGCAGGAGCCAGATCTGGGCTAGCAGGGCACTGAAGGAGCCAGATCTGGGCTAGCAGGGCACTCAAGGAGCCAGATCTGGGCTAGCAGGGCACTCAAGGAGCCAGATCCGGGCTAGCAGGGCACTCAAGGAGCCAGATCTAGGCTAGCAGGGCACTCAAGGAGCCAGATCTGGGCTAGCAGGGCACTCAAGGAGCCAGATCTGGGCTAGCAGGGCACTCAAGGAGCCAGATCTGGGCTAGCAGGGCACTCAAGGAGTCTGTTTTGGCCAGAAGGACTCGTCCAAGGTCAAACGAGGGCAGTGGCAAGGTTGGGACATGGACAAAGGCACAAAGAAACCTGGGCAGGGGAGAGGAGTCAGGAAGATGAAAAGCAAGGAAGGCAAAGCTAAAGGACAAAGCTGCTGCAAGAATTAGCTGGGCATTAACTGCCAGTAGCCAGGGATATTCCAGAAATGAGGATGAGTTTAATCCCTGGAGGGTGACACTGCAGCCAGATAAACAGATGAGGAGGAAATTCCCCTTATCATGCAAAGAATCCTTCCCCAAGGATCTCTTTGCTCTCAATGATGCTTCAGCCTCGAGTGCCAGCTGTTCTCATTCACTGATTTTAGCAAAGCACTTTGCAGATGCAGAGTGTTCCAGATGTGCACGTTTTGTGGAGCAAGGAAGTTAATTCCCCATGGATGGCTGGAAAAAGGAATCTGCTGCAGCCAAGGCAGAGATTTGCTGAGCCTGGACTTCTACTGCTCCAAGATTTTCCTCCTGGCACAGGAGAGCTCTGAAAATCAACCCAAATCATAGAAAGGTTTGGGTTGGAAGGGATCTTAAAAACCATCTTGTTTTGGTGTTTGGTATTCAGAGCAAGTCCTAGACACTTTCTGCCTTTGAACGTTTGTCTTTTTTTTTTTT
>VZRH01002702.1:215472-238075 GCA_013397555.1 Urocynchramus pylzowi | reverse complement strand
TTTTTTTTTTTTTTTTTTTCCTTGGCAGATGTCCACACCCCATTTAAGACACAGTTTAGACAGTGACAGAAATCCTAACTCAATTTTTTCTGGGGTTTTGGTGGATGACCTGAGTAAAAGAACCATTCTGATGCCCACATAGAATAAATCATAGAATCCTGGAATGGTTTGGGTTGGAAAGGACCTAAAAGATCATCCAGCTCCACCTCCCTGCCATGGGCAGGGACACCTTCCACTATCCCAGGTTGCTCCAAGCCTCTTCCAATCTGACCTTGGACACTTCCAGGGATGGGCCAGCCTCAGATTCCCTGTTCCAGTGTTTCCATACAAGAACCAGTGGCCAGAAACTGAGGCTTGGAGGGGCCAGGTTGGAAAGAAAACCCAAGAGCTTCACACTACAAGTGGTGGGAAACTGGGCTGCTCTTCCCAAAAACATAGTGGAGATGCCAGATGTTTTCATGGATTCAAGGAAGAGTCAACCAAACATCCAGAGGGAAGATCCCTGAAGGTTCCTAAATGAGCAAACCACAGCTGTGGCACCAATTTGAGCTTAATCTGGCTCCTGGAGAGTCTTTGGGGCCAAGTTTAACCTATGCAGGAATTTTTTGCCTGTGGCCACTGGGTTTGACAGATCCTCCCTCCATCCACTCCCAGTTTTGTGCTCCTAAGGATATTCCCAGTGGTGCCTGATGGATGTTTTTGTGCTTCTTTTGCAGCTTTCTCCCTGACCTGTTTCTCGTGCAAAGATGCCACTTCCAACATCCATTGTCTCAGCACCACCAAATGCTCGGACAACGAGAAGTATTGTCTGACAACTTATTCCACCTCAGGAACCGGTGAGTGTGGAGCTTTCCCAAGGCCCTGAGGACAAGGTGGGGCTGACAGCTCATCCTCCTCCCACCAGGCAGCACAATGGAGGAATTAATGCGGATTTTAGCATGCAGAGAACAAATCTTGGGAAGGCGGGAACTTGGCCTGAGTCTGTTGCAACATATCGTAAAAATACTTCTGATTGAACTCAAAATTAAATACTGCTAATTAAACAGTCTCAGGACAGGGAGATGCTGGAATAAAAATAATTATTTTTATTATCCCTGCACAAAGTGCTTGTCTCAACTCCAAGATCAAGTTTATGTCCATGATGGGGTGGCAATGGAAAGTGCTGGGTGCTGTGGAAGGAGCAATCCCAAGGCACGGTGCCAAAGTCTTGCAATCTCACATTGTACAAATAAGTCCCAAATTCCTGCACTCAGCTGGCCCTGAAACCAGCAAAAGATTTGTAAGGCCTGGAGAGGGTGTCTGTAGGTCACACACACACAAATAAAGACGGAATGTGATGAAACCTGAGGGAAAACCCAACGGCATCGAGCGCAGAATAACAAATTCCCCATGGGATTGCACAGCCAGGCTATGACTGAAACCTGCAAAAAAAAAAAAAAAAAAAAAAAAAAAAATCTGAGATGAAAAACTGAACTTTTCCTGCTGTTTTCTCTCCCTCCCACTCCAGGCAGTGACCGGAGCCAGCGAATCACCAAGAAATGTTCTGCATTTTGCCCAACAATTGACCTGAACATCGGCATAGCTGGAGTCGCCACCAGCTGCTGCGAGACCTCCTTGTGCAACATCAGTGGGGCCAGCAGCCTGAAAACCAGCTCCACCATCCTCACCCTGGGGGTCCTGGCCAGTCTCGCCTGCATCCTCAGGATGGGTTTTTGAGGGGCTTCTGGGGGAAAATGAGCTGCTTGGCTTTGCATGGCATGGTTCAAGCTGCGCTCCATCGGGTGGGAATGCTGCCCTGTGCCTCCTACCTGGAAGGTCACCTCCCACCAGGAGGTATTTTTTGCTCTTTCCATGCTCTGATGGCAACATGAAATGATGTTTGGGAGAGAAAGGCGTAAAATGGAGCCCTGCATGGGCAGAATGGCCCTGTGTGGTCACCATCTCTCCTACTCCTGGCATTTATAACTCCGTGCATTTTTTGCCTTTCATTTTATCCCCGCCATCCTCTTGTGCCGATTTTTTTTCCCCCATTTTCCTGTATCATTTTGCTCCGAGAAAGCCTTTAATATTCCAGTTGTTAAACAGAAACTGGGCACAATAAAGTGTTATTTTATTCTATTGTGTGGCTGCGTGGTGTGGCACATTGGGCGTAGCTGCTGGATGTATCCATGTTATGGGATAAAAGCGGAGGCGTTCGCCTGCAAGCTGAATGGGAATAATGCTGAAATATATTAAAATTGCTCTGCATTCACTTCAGGAAGCCTCTCCCCAGATTTTATTTTTTCTGCACTGGCAGAAATGGTATTTTTGTGACTTCATTTCGGAATAAACTGAATTCTATTTAACTTCCTTTCAGTTCCTCTCCTGGGTCAGCTGCCTGGAAGGAAATGGCTCTTGAGCTCTCCAGGAAACAGAGGGGACAAGGCAGGGAAGGGATCTGGAGCATCTTCTTTAAACTGGTTTAAGATCTCCCAGTGGAAATTCCTTCAGAAGCATTAGGATTATTTAGAAAAGGGAGAAAAGTGTCTTGCACCATGCTTAAAAGAAAATTGTAGGAAAAGACAGATGGTTTCTGGAAAGAAACCTGGAATTTTTCAGACTCATCTGTGAAAAAATATTAACACTGCAAATAAACCTTTTATGTTTGCTCACCAAGTTAAAATTGAAGGGACTCATTACCCTGCTCTGACCTTCCTTGTGGATAATCTTAGGAATGAGAGGTTTGCTCCCTCCGACCTTTCCAGGGAGGCTGAACTGCTTTCTCCTGGGAGGAAGGAGCTCTCCACAAGGATCATCCCGAGGAAGACCTCCCAGGGAAACCAGTTGGGTGCAGCTCACCCAGCTGGTTTTCTCTGCCTAGGAGAGAGAAAAGCTTGCACAGCTCCATGTACTGCTCATTCTGACAGGCATTTTCTGGGATCAGAGGAACAACAACGCTCGGGAACAGCCACATCTTTGTTCTTTACAACAGCTTTGCAGAGGAAACCTGGGCTTGTGGCTCCAGCTCATCCTGATCTGCTCTTACTGCTCCTGTTCACCTTCCTCCCATCCACGTCCACCCCCAGCTCTGCATTCCCTAGTGGTTTTCTCTCCCAGATTTCCTCCTTGGCTTCTTCCTCCAGTCTTACTCTGGGTTTTTCCATCCAAACTCTATTTCCTTGCCACAACTCATTGTTTCCTCCTCGTGTAAATGCAAGATTGGCCAAGGATACTTTGATTTTGGCCACGAGTCTCCCCATTTTCCCCACGGAATTTTTGGCCTATCCCAGCTGAGCTGGCTCCATCCATCTGCCCGATTTATTCTCCTCACCCTGCATCCCTTCCTGCCAAATTTAGGGATAGTCAAGTGACACAGATCCAAAACCCCCAAACAAGCCAATTCTGTGACCTTGTCTGGCCATATTCTGCCCCACACCCCACTCCTAACATGGTGACAACTGAACTATTTGGAATAATCTTCATCCCGTGCCTTCCACAAGTTCGGGATTCCTTAGGGACAATGGCTGGCACAGGGAAAGGCCAAGATGGGGCTGGTACAGCCTCAGGTCTTGTTCTGCTAAGCTCAGGAGTCCAGACCTGCCCTTGGCAGCCAGGTTTAAAATTAAGGTCATGTCTTGAGCTGCCTGAACTTGGCAGGTGCCTCTGTTTTGGGATGGGAAGGATCCTGGCGTGGCAAAGAGGATGGAAGCACCGGGACACCCCTGGAGGGTTTTATGGCTGTTGAATGGAGAAGTTATAAACAGCTCTGGGAATCCAGAAGTGCCATCCCTAAGGGAGCAGCTCCATCCTGGCTGGCTCCTTCTTGCCTAATTCCCCCCTGACCCCATAGGTTTTTCCCTAGTGCCCAACAAAACCCATCCATTGCTCCAAAGCTGACCCACGCCCCAAAGCCCTTATCTGGAGGCGGGAGCAGCAACTTCCCTGAGGCACAGGAGGTCCTAAAAACATGAGAGCTCCTGTGGTGAACCCTCCCCTGGGATTGTTGTGTAAGAGGAGACTCTGCCAGCCTTCCCGAGAAATCCTGATTGACACCTCCCACGCAGGTGCTGCTCCCTAATTCCAAATCTTTCCATCACCCTGGGTTTCTGGTGCCTCCCATGGCTGCACACTCCTCACATGGGAGTCTTGAGCTGCCCCATGAGCAGAGACATCTGTGATGCCTGGAGGGCTTTTGGGAAGGAGATGGGAGTCTCATTCCAGTAGCAGGGATTGATCCAGGGAGGTAACTGCCTCTCTCTCCCTGTGGATTATATAAAAGTCATTTTTCAGAGCTCTGAGTCACTGCACCAGGACCTGGATCAGCCAAGGAGGCCTTTCTCTGCCCTTGCTCACCATCTGCAAGAGGTGCTTTAACTTTGGCCCTTCTTTCCCCTTTCTTGGGGTTTTCCCACCATTGTTTTTGAAGGATCTGTGCTGCCTGCTGCTCTCCTTGAATAATTCCCCTGCCTTTTCCCCCACAACATGAAATTTCTCCCCTTTTTCCCTGTTCATTTGCCCAGATCCAACACAGTGCCTCAATGCCAAAGCAAAAGACAGGATGGACTCAAGAGGTCAAAGCAACACCCTCAGTGGGTCTAAAAATCTTCTGGAAGCCATGGAAAGGGACCAAACCAGCCCTTTTTCCAAAGCTGACTGCTGCTTCCTTGTCACGGAGCCAACCCATGGCTCCAATTTGAGTCCATTGCCAACCCATGGCTCCAATTTGATCCACTTTAATTTTCCTGTATGGTTAATGATAAGATTACTCCAGAGAGGTGACTCAGCTTCTTTGGGGATTTTTTTCCCCAGTTTTCCTCAATCTTACTCCTCACTTGGTGTCCCTGCTCCAGGCCCTCCTCCAGGCTGTGATCCCGGGCTGCAGGAGACACCCTCTCCATGCTGGATCCTTGAGTGATGCCTCTGAGGGCTTTTGAGTTTTGTAATCTGCCCTGTTGGGAAATAAATCACTTCTCCATGCTCTCCATGCACTGGGAAGAGGGAATGCTCCAGCATTCCAAGGTACCTTAGAACCACAGTACTAAGGAAGACATTCATATCCTGGAGACAGCTCCCAGAAAACTCAGAAAATCCCATTTCCCTCCCAAATTTCTCTCCTTAGTACATATTTGTTGGATGTGCTGGGGATGTTTCAGCCTCAGTGCTCCTTCAAAGTCAACAAGTCAAAGTCAACTTGTGCTGATCCTATTCCCAGAAGATTCATGTGGGAATAAAATGGATGTTGGAAAAGTCAACAAAGCCAGGTTGGATGGGGCTTGGAGCAACCTAGGATAGTGGAAGGTGTCCCTGACCATGGCATGAGGTTGGGCCAAGGTGATTTTTAAAGTCCCTTCCTACCAGCCCAGTCTATGATTCTCTGGAAATCAACAGGAGCTGGGATATGGAGCGGGAAAGGAATAAACACAACAAGTCTATGGGATAAATAAGACCAAAAATAAGGGGGAAAAAAATGTTTCTTTCACCCTCACTGCAAAATGCCAGCAAGGAGCCACACCCAGTAATGAGGGAGAAAAACCTGTTTATAAAACACTGGGGCAGAGGACCGAGTTGTCCTGCGTGAAGCACAAGGCTCAATTTGATCATCACCACATCCCTGCTGACCTCACCAACCTCCAAAACCTGGGAATGTCTGTTTGGACACAGGGCTTGAACAACTCTGGAATTCACCACTGGATGACGTCGTTCTGGGAGCAGATCAGGAGGGCCTGAAAAAAGTGTCAGAAAATCACAGGGATCAGTAAATCATCCAGTGTTGGAATGATTCATGCTAGAAACAGACAAAAATACCCTGCTGATGGCTACATGCAGGGAATTGCCAGTTAAGTTATTCCATAATTGCCAGAAAAAGCGGGGTTTGACAATATTTTCTTTCTGCTGTCCAGGACTAATCTTGTTTTAGAAGAAGCTCTGTGGACTTGGCAGCTCGAGCTCTCACAAGATGCATCTCGGATGAGGGTCTCTATCCCAGACTGTCAGGAGCAGATTTTAAGGAATTCAGAGGAAAGGAACAACAGAGAGGAATAAAAGCAAAAGGATTGATTTAAGAGGGGAGATTGAAAAAATGACACTTTGAGGGATGGCTCTTTCCAGAGCAGAGCTGCAATTCCAGGGTGCCAATTTGTGGGCTTGGAAATGGAGGCCTGGTTTCGAGAAACTGTTGGGCGTGGAGAAAAGCAGCTCGACTAAAGAATCCCTGGACAGCAGCAAAACTTCATTAAATCAAAATTGTACAAGGTATTTGAGGATTACAAGCAGGAAAAAGAGCAGGCAGAGGGATTAACCAGAGGAAAATTGATAAAGAAATGAAGACTGACATGAAAATTTGAGGAAAATCTTCTGCTTAACCAACCATCAGCTAATTTAATTTAGTGTAAAACACTCTGATTTTGAGGTAAACCAGCTTAGGCCAGCTCAGAGGCTGAGTCTGGTGCTGTTGAATAATTAAAGCCAATGAACAAACCCTGGAACACCACGTGCTGTCTATGCAAAGGGACTAGAAAAATTCATTCCTAGGACAATCTCCCCGTGCCTCCGGGCTCTGCTTTCATCAGAGCAGCAGCTCTGGAAGGAAGGAAAGGAAGAAATTCAGAGGAGGAGAGAGCAGATCCCGACTTCCCATCACTCACACGACCAGAAGAGCAAGAAATGTGTGGCTGAGAGGGCTTTTCCCCAAGGTGCCAGCCCGTTCCAAGGGCTCCGGCGCGGAAAACTCCCACATGAGCATTCCACACCCTCGGGTTGATTTCATGTCCACCTGGAACCTGTAAAACTGCTGCTGGTGGGGCTGGGGTATAAAACCTGCCCTCCAAGCAGCTTCCCCGTGCTGCTGGGAGGATCTGCTGGAGATGAGGACTCCTCTTGTCACCTTGCTGGCTGCTGTGCTCTGTGTGGAACAAGGTGAGCCTCTCGTGCTGCTCCGGACTTGAGACAAGGATTAGGGGGAAGATGGTGACAGTTTTCCACGTGGCAAAACTCTAGAGGGCTGTCACCAGCTTTGCAGTGTTGTGATGATAGTGCCACCAATGTCCTTTTGCACCTCAGTCAGTGATCTGATGCAGAAATGAGAACCTGAAATGAAATTCTTCTTCCCAGTGCTGGAGCTCTGGTGATGCTGGAGGCCAGGTTAAATCCACACTGTGGTCCTTGGGATCTTCCAAATGGAGGGAAGCTGGAAGTGATAGAAAGCATTAAAAAAATGGGCTTTTTTCCTTAATAATTTCAGTTTTTGAGTATTTTAGAGACTTTTCTGTCCTGCTGCTTCCTCCCTTATAGTGGTTTGCCACTTGTGTCTTCCTAGAAAATGCAACACTGGGAATTTCTGTCGATTAAATCAGCGGCAGAGGTGAAAGAACTTTTCATGTTAAAGGCATCCCGCTCCCAAGTGTTGTCCTCCTTCTGGGAGTGAGACACATGTGTTGCTCCATCGCTCCTGCCACGTGGGAATGATGACCAGAGTGCCAAAATTTCCCCCACACATGATGGTTTCCCAGAAACCATGATACGAATCTGGTTGAGAAAGAGGCATCTAATTAATCAATTATCACTGATGTATCAACCCCCTACTCCTACATCCTTTGGAATGGTTCTCCTGCGTGCCTGGAAGAGCAGGACCTTCAGCCAGTTTTGGGTGAGGGAAAATGATTATTCAATTATTTAAAAAAAAAATTGATTTAGTGCCCACAATTCCCGATTGGAGCAACGTAACATGAACAGAAGAGGAGAATTTTCAAAGGCAACGTTCTCAGTGTGACCCAGGATGAATTGGAAAGCTCACAGAGGTCCAGGATCACAGGTTCATGGTGGGACTCCTCACCAGTGACATTTGATATTGGCAGCAGATTCCCAATGGATTTAAGCATAGCACATAGCACATTTCTGTGGCCCAGCCCAGATCCAGAGTAAGAGATTGCAGCTTTCTGGCCTAAAACTGGGAAAAAGGAAAATGTGGAAACTGGCACTTGATCTTTCTCAGGTATCCTGGGTCTCATCCAAGACCCTAATGACCAATTTTGATCAAAACTCTTGATCTCTCAGCCGACCAAAGAGAGATCTTTCACCTTTTCAATCCATAAACTCACTGTTTTGTGAGTTTTGTGTCCAGCAAAAATCATAAAAGGTCTTGCTCCTCTTCACAGAATCACATTAAGGGTGGAAGAGACCTCTAAGATCATCAAGTCCTTGCTGCAGTGTTGGACAAGACCAGGCAGATATTTGCTTAAGGTGTCCCTGAAAGTTTCCAACAAGGAAGATTCCACAGCCTGGAATTGCTCAGAGACTCTTATTCCTTTAGGAATTTAGTTTTAATATCTCTTAGCATCTGTTTTTGTTCTGTTCTCCCATATTTCCACCACGGGACACATAAAATATTTTATTACTTTCTTCTTTGCTGTGCCTTTTTTCCTGCATGAAGAAGATTCCTGCGACTTTCCTCAGCATATTCTCATTTTCAACAAACTAAACCCTTCCAACCTTTTTGACAAGGTCACATTTCCGAGATCTCTGACCTTCTCTCCTCCCTCTCCTCTGGTTCCTCTCCAAATGCTCTGCATTTTTGGAAGTGCTGTGGAGAGATTTGGGCACTGGGGCTCCAGCTGAGGCCTTGCCAGGGTGGAAAGGCCACTTTGTGTATCTTGCACATGACATTTCTGCCCGTGTCCCCTCAGGTGACGCCTGTTTCCGTGGCTGGAATGCGACACTGTTGGCTCCTGCTGTTGTCACTGTGGTTCTGAATTGTAACTGAACCAATTATTTGTCACCCTATGTTTAAGTGTCTGAGGTTTATCTATTGTAATTTATTTATTTAATTGCGTCCAATCTTCTTTTTTCACTCTTTTATTGCATCCATCTGTCAAAATCACTTAAAATCATGGGATGGTTTGGGTTGAAAGGGAGCTTCAAGATCATCTCATCCCAACCCCTGCTATGGGCAGGGACACCTTCCACTATCCCAGGTTCCTCCAAGCCCCATCCAACCTGGCCTTGGACACTTCCAGGGATGGGGCAGCCACAGCCTCTCTGGAAAACCTGTGCCAGGGCCTCACCACCTTCACATGGAAGAATTCCTTCCATTGCTCCAGTTGTTTTTGACCAATAATCCTTGGGAATTACCCTCTGAGGGTGTTTTCATGCCTGGCTTTGCACCCATTCCCTGGAATTTTCAGCAGCTTGTGTTTCCTGGGCTTGCTCGAGAACAACGTCATTCAAAGTTGTGCCAAAAACTCCATAAAACCTCCTTGAATCTCCTTTACTCTGCACATGAAAATTCAACTTCTTGTAGAGGTGAACGAAGCAAAAAAAGCTACACAGGATCAACAGCTGGTGACTTTTTCCTTCCTTTCTGTCATAAACTTCCCATTTCATGGTGTGACCTCTGCTGTCCTTCCACATTCTCACTGCCAACTTCTTATCGGGCAAAAGTGCACCCACAGGGACGTGTCCTTCAGTTGTTTTTGCCCTTTCCAAAGTGACAGACTGGCCCCAGACTTAGCAGGAACTCAGCCAGCATTTGGCTTTGTTTCCCTCCAAAAATTAGCTTTGTTTTTAAAGGAAGTCAGTCACAAAACCCCACACTTCGCTCTGAGTGATTTCATGAGCTCTGAACTCAACCACCACTACAAAACCTTTCCATCTGCCCGGCTGGGGAGTGCTCTGCACAGATTTTGGGGTGTTTTTTCTCTTCTTACGATGCCTCAGGTTTTAGTTTTTATGTTTTTCAGATTCTGTGCTGCTTTAGTGTGTGGTTCTGAGCTTCATATCAGGGGATGGTGAGCTTTCTTCACAGAGCAGGGCCACAAAACAATTCCTTCTCTAGCTGGGGACTAAGGACAAATGATCCAAATTTCAGGCCCAAGAGCATAAACAATGTGGACTGAAGAGAGAAAAACAAGAAGGATGGGACTTTATAACAGAAAAGTGTAATTGGACAATTAACTCCACTATGCAAATGGACCAAAACTTGTAAAAGTGAGAGACCCTGTGACCTGTTGTCCATTTTGTGACCATTTCAGTTCATCTTGGGTATAGCCCTGGCTGGGCTCTTGTGCTGCCCAAGGATCCATTGAGATCCTTGGATCCATTGAGGCCTTCTAATAAATCCCTGCTTTATTCTTTAGCTCTGTCCAGTCTCTGCTCTAGGTCAGCCTTCACAAGGCATCACTTCCTTTTTTTTTCACTACTTTCCAGAGGTTTGGCCTACCACCTTCTGGTTTTGAGGGCAGGCACAGACGTTCTTGGCTAGAGTGACCTTCCTGCCAATCATCTGCCACTGCTGCAGATGTAGGAATTATCTCTCACCAAACCTGCCTTTAGCACTTAAACCAAGCTTTTGGTTAAGATTTTCCATTCATTCCTGATTTTATGCTAGAAACAGGAGCTTGACTGAACATCTGAGGGCTGTCAGCAGACTTCCTAGAACTGAGGTTAGGCCAGTTCAGTGACGTTCAAGCACAAAAAAAGAGATGTGACAGCAGGCTCTGAGCCAGATGAAAGAGAAGTAGGACACCAGGCATTGTCCACCTCCTCAAAATGCTACAGGCATCTTTAAATTCTCCCTGCCAAGCCCTGCCCAGGAGAAACCCTGAGCAGTAATTGGCAATTCCCGTGGCCGAGCCCTCAGGACCGAGCTGCTACGGCTCAGCAATAATCTCCTTCATAAAAGCCCCCAAATCCTTGAATTCTGCTCACATCTCCTGCTCCCAGGGATTGCAAACAGATCGATAACACTTCGCAGCCTGAGCCAGAGGAGACAGAGAGGGATTTAGCGCTGCTGCCACGGGTCAGGAGATAAAGAAAGTCGCTGGTCATTCCCACAAAAACATTCCTCAGGCTGTAACGAGGGAAATGGAGATCTCTGCACTGGAGCTTCTGTGGTTTTTAAACCTTGTAATGTGCTTTTTCCCGTTTTTCTCGCCCCAGTTTATCCATTCATGTGCTACACCTGCCAAGAACAGGAGTCCAACAAGGACTGTTTGACCATTTCCATGTGTGCCAAGGAGGACAAACACTGCGTGACCGTCCGGAAGGACGTCGGGACAAGTAGGTTTGGGAACAACACCTTGTTTGTTTTGTAGGAGAGCAGTCCCAGGAATGGGATTTCATCCCAGTACGGGAACAACAGGCCTTGATGACCAACTTTTAGGAGACACTGACCTCGTGGCTGCTGCAGTGTCCAGACACACTTGATATTCCTGCTGGAAACTGGGGAAACGATGAGGACCCAGGGAGCAGCAGCAGGGAGTGGATCCACATCTGGTGCTGCGGGTGTTTCACTCCCAGAACTGCTTTGAGAAGTGTTTTGGCCAAACCCCACCATGGCTGGCTCCCTGTGCCAAGCACAATCCTTCAGATCTGTCCTGGGGGCTCTGCACCCTCAAAGACTTCCACGTGCTCTTGTCCCAAATCTCAGGTCCTGCAGAACATTCCCCCTGTGCTTATGCTGTAGGAAAAACCATCCTGGTGGGAACGACCCAGCCTGAGCATCCCTTCAGGCAGCTGGAACTGAGAGCCACAGGTGTTAATTCCACATGAGGACTGGCAAAACCTAAAAACATGGAGCCCAGAGAAGTCCTGGTTGGACTTGATCACCTTAAAGGCCTTTTCCAACCTTAACAGTTCTAGGATTCTATGGCACTGTGGCATCCCTACCCCTGGAAGTATCCCAGGCCAGGCTGGATGGGCCTCTGAGCAACCTGGTCTGCTGGGAGGTGTCCCTGCCTGTTGGATTATTCCTGGCTTTTATGGAAACAGGGCAGCTGAGAGGCATTTTGAAAGATTTTATTCCATTAGCAGTCTCAGTGAAGGGTGAGACATAAGAGATGTAAAACTCTTGGCCATTCTATCAGAAGCCAACCCATTTCATGGTTACAATACTTTGTAAATGTTTTTCAGCCTATTAGCTTTTGCTAATATATATAGCAAAATATAGATATTTTTACCCCATGTGGTCCTGCTACAATGTATCCTTCACAGTTCTAATTCTCTAAAATACCTGGGTTTTTTTGCAAGGCCATATTTTGAAACTTGTTTCTAGTTCAATCTCTCTCCCAACAATGTCATCTCTATTCCATGGCCTTCCTAAGTCAGCCCCCCTTATCTCAGTGTTTGCACACACATGTACAAGACTGTGTGAGCTTTCAGCCAGGTTTTGAGGATTCATTACAAATCCATCTCCCCCTCTTTTTTGGATTGTAAAAGCTTTTTTGATGGTCTTGTTTGTCATTTGTTGTACCTAGTGAAGTATACAAGTATACAATTCATTACAAATCCATTTCTCACATCTGCCCATGGATGATTTTTTAAGGTCACTTTCAACCCAAGCCATTTGATAATTCTGTTATTAATTCCATGAAATTTGCCTTGAGGATTAGTGCCTGGCCTTCCTTTACTGACCAAAACAGATTTAGCCACGAAAACATTTAAACAATGATTTTTCATCCCCCTTTTTCTCTTTTCTCCCCCACTTTTCTCCCTGCACTAGAGCCCAACAAGCCTAAATACGTCATCTCCAAGATGTGCTCCCCAACGTGTCCAGCAACAGGTCAGCAACAAACCCACAGCTCCCAGAATGTTTCCTGCTGTGAGAAACCCCTGTGCAACGTGAATGGAGTCAACAGCAGGCAAAGCAGCCAGGGAGTGATGTCCCTGGGTGTCCTGGCCAGCCTCACTTACATCTTTGCATCCGGATTGTGAAGGGTTTGGAAGAGCTCCCCGTGATGGCTGAAATAAAAGTGTTGTTCTGGGATAATTTTCCACTCTTAAAGATTCGTGGTTTGTGGTTGAGCTTCCCCCTGGGATTTTTGAGAGAGCCTGGATAAGCCAGGTGCTGAACTTGCATTGATTTCCTGGGCCTGCTTGAATCCCAAGTGTCCCCAGACATCCAACTCACCTAAGAAAACATATAGAAAATGGCCTTTTTGACATGTTCAAGCTTCAAATCATTACTGCTCCGAGGAGATCCTTGAAGGCATAGTTTTGTCTCTCACTTTCAAAGCTCTGTGAGGAACAACATCCCACCCTGCCAGAAACCCAGGGAATGGCTCCACAGTTGTGTCAGCACAGGGGATGATGGCTGAATTTGTTCACAGTGAGTCTGGTTATCAAACATCTGTTTATAAATAAGCAGGTGGAAGTAAAGCTGATTTGTGGCAGTGCTGGGGACTTTTCTCCAGCCTCGGTGGGGAGCAATTTCTGGCTCTCCAGGGTCTTTCCTCCCATTCCCATTTCGAAATAAGCTTCTCTCATCAGAGAAAAGGGGGAAAGGCAGAGAGGGAAAGATGTGGCTGAGAGAGGAAAGGCACTGGGAAGGTGGGAGGGAGAAGGGAAGGATGGGGGCAGCCCGCTGAGCTGGGAGTTGCTCTCACACTGCCTCCTCATGGACCTCATCCATCTGGAAAAGACATCCCCATATCTATTCCCCTCTTTTTTTTTTTTTTTTTTTTCCCAGGGCCAAAACAACCTCACACAGCTGTCACCAATCCGTGTCATTCAGAGGCTGTGAGAGGCTTTCTACAGACCCACGTTCCTGGCAGAGAAACCATCGATTGTGTTGAGCTTTGTTTGGTTTTGCCCTCCAGGCTCTCTGCTCCCTCCTCTCCCCGCGGGAGATGCAGCTGAGGGGACACAGAAAAGCTCTGTAGGAGGCCTGGGGGTGTCACAGAGAAGAAGAAGGGCAGCCAGCCAGGGACTCACACAAACAGCTCAGAGATTCTTGGGTCACAGCCCCAGCTGCAAGCTCCCATTCCTGGAAAACACACAGGAAAAAAAAAAAAAAAAAAAAAAAAAAAAAAAAAAAAGAGAGAAAAGGAAAAGCTGGCAGCATCCCTAGCTCAGCTGTGTCCTGGGAGAAACCAGAGCTGGTCCAAACAATTGAAGGGTGTCGGTTTTTTTTGTTGTGTTTGATGGTTCAACAAGATCTTTGCTTTCTCTGAAGCACTGCCCTGGAACTCTGCTGGGTTTTGGTTGCACATGTGGAAGGATGTGGATTTTTGAGGCATTTCATAGTGCCTGGATTTCAGTTTTCCAGGAGAATGAAAGATTCCACATTAACTTCATGTTTTGTGCTGTGAGCTCTGGATCTGGTGACTGGTTTTAGATATTTTTTTTAATTGATGGAGGGGAAATGAAGGAAATTAAGGAGGTGACACCACAGTGGTGGCAGGGACAAGAAGACACTGACACCCCACTGAGCTGTGCCTGGAGATGACAGCTGTCAAAAGCCCAAATCAACAGCAGATCCTGCTGTTAATTTTATCTCACCAAACACAACCTCAAAAGGGAAGGAAAACTGGGATGGAGAAGGGGAAGAACAAGTTTTTAAACCAAAAAAGAGGAAGAGATGTCCAGCTGCTCAGGGCAGGCACTGGTAGGGCTGTGGTGGCTGTGCTGCATCCCAATTCCAGGAGCAATTCCTCCAGGAGCAAGTCCTCCATACCCTGCACAGTTTTTTCCCTGCAGGACCTCAGCTGCTTTCAAAAAACTCCAAAAAAATTGGGCTCCAGGCCAAAGCTGTTACTGTTTTACCACCTGTCATACTGGCAGGAGAGCGAGGAGTAGAAGGAGCAATTTGTATCTCAACCGGTTTTACTGGACACGAGAAAGCAAAATCTACGTGGAGAGACCATCTGGAGGGGAAGGAACAAGTGGAGGGTTGAGGTAAGTCCAGTGAGGCTGTGAGGAGCCAGGATGGACACAGTTCAGGAGGGAGAACAAACTCTATCCCGACCTTTTGCAGACCCTTACTCCCAGCTCTTGCCCCACTTTTCACCACAGCAGTTCAAGTGCTGCCAGAAGGTCAAATGAGAGTGGTTTCCTAGAATTGTCTACAAATTTAGAGGAAGCCTTTCTCTTCCTGAAATTTCTGGATGCCAAAGCAGCTGAAGTAGCTGGGATTATCCTGACTGATTCTTTGGAGGTGAAGGGATTGTGTTTAACAGGTTTTACTCGTTGTCCTGTCCACCCACCTAGTTCCTGGACTGAAAGCTCCCAGGTGTGGGAGCTGAAGGTCACGGAAAAGTAAATCTAGAGGTGGGAATTCTGGATGGACTTTGTCAGCACTGATCCTCTGAGTGGAAAATCGCTGGAACGCTTTCAAATAAAGAAGGAAGAGGGACAATTCAAAACTCTCCTTCTTGATTGGAGGTGAGGAATGGGCTGATTATGAGGCCACAGCTCCTCTTCCACACTGGTTCCTCCCTTCCCTGGGCTGGAGGAAGGTGCAGGCAGAAGATCAAGGTGGCTCAGCTTTAGGCAAAGCCTAAATCTCCTTTTTTTTCCCCCATGGGTTGAATCAGTCCCATTTCCCTCTTCCAGTGTGAGGTTTGGGTGCTGGTGCTCTCCAGGCTGAGCTGTCTGGGAGACAAATTCCAGGTGATTCTGGGAGCCTCAGTGTAGGATTTGTTTTTCCAATCCCACAACTTTGAGCTGCACTTGCAGAGTCAGGAGTTGTGTTTGTGCTTCCACGTGTGGAGTAAGAGGGAAAACAGGTGTGGAGACACAACCACATCAAACACAACAGCAAGAACCACTTTGCTGCCACAGATATTAATGAGATGAACTAATTAACACATCAAAAGTGAATAAAATTAGTGTTTTCTATAGAAATATGCAAATCAGCGAGGGTTGTCAGCCAAAGTGGTGTCCAGGAAGACTGGGGAAAGAAATCCATCACAGCTACCAAACCCAGCCTGTTTCTCCTGCACCTGTTTTTTTGCAACAGGGAAATCTGGGTGTTTTGGGAGTCTGGGTAACAACAAATCACAGACTCATTTAGGCTGGAAAAGACCTCCAAGATCATTGACTCCAACCTGTGACCAATCCTCACCTTGTCAACCAGAGCAGAGCACTGAGTGCCACCTCCAAAGCCTTTCCATGAAGAAATGTGGAAATAACCCATTATTATAAAGGGTATAGGGACACACAGAGCAGCCAGCCCAGAGTGGGAAAAAAGCTCTGAAATAAATCATCAATCAACGGTGTAGGGGCTATCAAGGAGGCAGGGATGATCAGCAAGGATTTTGTGACAGGTGGGTGATATCCCTCCCTGTGACAAGATAACAAAATCTGTGAGGGTAAAAGTGGTACCTGTCACACAGCTCAGCCTTACTAAAGCTTTTGGCACAGTGTCACGTGATGGGCTCAGAAGCAAAACCAAGGAAACCCAGCCGGGCTGAAATCATGGAAAAATCACAGCCAGCAATTTGCTGTCAGGCTGGAACGATCCATTAAAAGGCTCCTCTTGGCTCTGGGATGATGCAAAGTTTTAATTGCTGGTTTGGATGATGTATTAGACAATAAATTCACTGAGCTCACGGGTGACGAGCTGAGAGAATCTGCAAACAGGAGAATTCTGGGTGATTCCAGTAAATTTAAGTGGTGGGTTGAGAAAAGAGGGTGTAATTTAGGAAGGACAAGCACAAAAGCTCTCCAGTTAATGTGGCACAAATATGGGATGAGGGAATCTCCCTCGCAGCAATCTGGCAGGAAAAGAAGATGTGCTGGATCACAAGTTTAACACGTGTCAAACTTTGGGGAAAAAAATGTGAAACAAAGCCTTGCTGGAATTCTGCACTCCATGGGAAAATCTTACACGCTGCACTGGGAAGTGTGAACTGGTGTGTGATGGGATGAGAACCTTCCAGATCCTCCAAATGGAAGGCTTGGGCTGCTTTGCTCTTCCCACTTTTTGCGGGAAGACTTCTGTTGGGGTTGAGACAGCAGTAAAGAGGATTTTAGATGGGATCAGAAGGAATTCCTGGCATCCAAAGTAGGGTGAAGAGCTGGAAAACTGCCTCCAGAAGCAGCAGCTTTAGTACCATAATTAGGATTCATCAAAGCATGGAAAAACTCTGGTCTCAGCGTCTCCTCTGTGTCTCCACTGGGGCTGGAGAATGAACTCATTCCTGGTCATTCCCATTCCTGCCCCTCTCTGTCACTCTGTCATCCCCACGTGGAGCTGGTTCCCTCCACCTGATCAGAACCGGGCTGTTCAGGGGTGGGCTTTGCTTTATCACAGAATCATGGAGTGTTTTGGGTGGGAAGGGACCTAAAAGATCTCGTTCCAAGCACTCTGGCCACGAGCAGGGACACCTTCCACGAGATCAGGTTGCTCCAAGACAAAGGCTGAACAGCAAAAGTGACCCAAAGCTCTTCCAGTGGTGTGGAAAGAACTCCCATGTAGGAATTTTCACTCCAAAGGATGTTCAGCTCCAGGGGTCCCAGGATTTCAGCCAACATTAAAGCAGTGCTGAGGCAGAATGTGGGGAGAGCTCTGCAGAGGAATGATGGTTTCCCCATTTTCCAGCTGATTCCTTACTCAGGCAAGTCCTTAAATTCCACACAAAGAACGGGGGGTGCCAGGGGTACAGTTTTCCTTGGTCCAGGAGAGGCAGGAACAGGCCCTGGCTCTGTGCCCAGTGCTCACAACAGCTCACCTGGGACCTGCCTGCAGCTCCAGGATGCAGAATTAGATGTTAATCAGCAATTAGATAACGAGCAGACGTGGCTCCTGGGAATGAGAAACTCCCTTCTGCAGTCACAGGAAACTGCAGGAATAAAACTCCCTGCGAGATCTTCGGGGAGAAGAGAGTGATGTGATGACATAAAAATCTTGGAGAAAGTGGATTTTGCCTTTCACACTCTTCCTCGTGGATTTCATTGGATCACAAGCACCAGTGTGGGTGTGCCCAGATCATCTGGCCCGTCTCATTTCTGTGCCACCAGCAGCCAAAAAAGATGAAAGTTCCACAACTCTCCTCGTGCCTTTAAGGTTGAGCACAAGGTGAAGGTAAAAGGTAAAAGGCAGAGCAAAAAAACCTCAATTTTGGACTTGTTTTTTACAGCTTTTGGCAAGAGGATGCTGTCTTTGCTCACTTTCTCTTTCGTTTTTCCCCTTTTAGATGGAATTCCTGAATATTCCAGCCCTTTTGTTTACTTTATCTGGGCGTTTTATGGCTCCCACCTTGCTCTTAGTCCTCTGGAGTTTCCTATCCAAGGTCAGCTTGTTCTTTCTCTACTTTTGAATGAACACAGGCACTCAGCAAATGCCTTTCCTTTTACCCTTTGTTCTGCTGGTTCTTCTGGTTCTTCCACACCCAGGAACATTCCCATTCCTATTTTTTACACCAAGTTTAACATTTCCACTATTTGTAGACTCCATAAGTCTATCACCTTGCCTACAGCTTCAGCATATTTTTGTGCTGCCTCCTTGGAGCCTGGTGAATTCCTTGCCCGCAGAAAATTGCATTTTTTGGTGGAAGGAGTAAGGGAAAGGACTGAAAAGCCTCTTCCCACCCCAAAAAACCTGGAGATGAGGCCTCTGTTGTGGGAGAGGAGGTGCCCAGAAAGTTTTGTGGGTGGTCCAGAACCTCTGATGGCACAAAAAAAGGCCAGGACTGGGGAAAAAAAAAAAGCTATAAAATGAGACCAGATCTCACCCAGGAGATGGAATTAGGCCTGGAGACAGGGATAGACACTATATAGTTAGGGATTAGTGTTGAGAAGAGAACAATGAAATACCCTGGGTTGGAAGAGCAAAAGGATCAGCAATTCCAACCCTAAAAGTCACAACCTGAGGCCAGAAACAGATGGAGACAAACCCCAGCACATGGCCAAGGTCACCCAGGAGGTGGCTGGAGACAGGGACACTTACAGGGCCTAAAGGGTTAGGCTTGAGCTTAAGGGGTTCCTGGAGCCATGGGCTCAGCCTGGGGAGGGCCCTGCTGAGACTGCTCAGGGAAATGAAGGTTTTTGCCTGAGAAACAGGCTCTTCTTTAAAGAGTCACAGTTGTTTTCCTGTCAAAAGCCTAAAACAAGCACGGCTGAGGGTGAGTCACGCAGACTTTGGAAGGAGGAAGTGTGAGAATTCCAGCTCCAGCTGAGCATCACCAGGCAGCAATCCCACTTTCACCTAAGGCTCGGGGAGAGAGGGGAAAAGGAAATGCGGATGTCAGCCAGAAGTGAAAGTCCATCAACCTGACAGACAGATTCTGACTGCAGGTTGTGGTTGGAGGGGGCAGATGAAGGTTTTATTCCTTTATCTATAAAAAATATAATAAATGGCCCAAAGACCTGGTCGGGCACTTTTATTTCTGGAATTTTCAGGAATCTCAGTAGCTATCTGAGAGAAATCCCAGGTATTTCCCACAGGATGCAGCAGAGGTGGTAGAGGACAGTGGCCTTTTTTGGTACCACAGACAGCAAAGAATAACCTGCAGCTTGGTTTGCAGCTTGGTTTGCAGCTTGGTTTGCCCACGGAAAATCTATGTCCAGAGCATCCTTGGGTGCTCCAAATATGATCCTGAGGGTCTCCTGGACAACTCTGATCCAAAGAGATCAGGAGGGACTTCAGGAGGAGGAACACCCAGGGTGGGATGAGGAGGAAGGGCTGGGATGTGGAGTTGGGCCTCTCATTCAGGCAGGTGCAACAGGATGGTGGGAAGCAGGAATTCCAGGGATGGAATTCCAGCTCCAGCATTCCATGGAGTGTCAGGGGCTGTGCCAGCACCTGGGCAAGGAGGACTTTCATGCCCAGACTATGCTGCAGCAAAGTGCTCTGGATAAAGAGAATTTTGGGGATGAGAGGAAGCAGGAAGGATGGAGGTGCTGGGTTCCTGCTCTCTCGTGTCCTCCCAGTCCTCTGCCAAACTGATTCCCCACGTTTTGGCAGGTGAGATAGGACTCTGCCACAGAACAGTTCCAACCCTCTCTGGAAGAAATCTGAACAATTCCCTAGTCCAGAGCATGATGCAATTACTGAAAAAAAAGGGCTCTGTCCCCTTCCTGTGTCATTGGAGGGAAGCTGTTTGAGCAGTTCTGCTCCACTAACAGGGGAAACGTCTCATTTGCAAATTCCTCTGGGGTTTTGGTGCCTCACGTGCACAGCCAGGCCCAGGAAGTCTCACAGAAACCCTGAGACAGAAGCCTGGTGGGGAAGGAGCCTCTCTGTGTCCCACCTGGCCCCACAGAAGCTGAGCAAGCTTTTACTGACCCTCAATTACAAGCTTTAACTCGTCAAGTGCCTGTTCAACACCAAACCCTTGCAGGCCTAGTTAGTCTGGGTTCAATTTCTGCACCATCAAGGGTCCTGCCACACTCATCATTTCCTGATTTTAACTGGACCCATTCCTCCCCTCGTGCCACAACCACGAAGTATTTACCCCAGCACCAGTTTGCCAGCCACTTCCTCATCTCCTTCTCCCTCAAGTGTGTTTTTGTAGCTGTCTCCACCTTTTCCCAGCACTGGCCACATTCCTGGTGCTGGACTCTACCCCTGCTGCCTCTCTTGCTTCACCCTTCTTTCTGTGAAGAAATATTTTTTGGCCTTGCTCTCACAGTGTTAGGCCAATGGTTCAGTAAAGTCCCCCAGTGACCTCCAAACTTGCAAGAAGAGGCTGGAGCACTCGGGGCAGTGTTTTGTGGGCTGGACTAGTACAGAAATCTCTGCCAGCAGAGTTGCTGTGTTGAGCTCTGCAGTCTGTCCCACACAACAGCCTTGGGGGGGAGCTGAGAGATGATCTCAGGCCACAGAATATAAAATATCCTCAGCTGGAACGGACCCAAAAGGACCAACGAGTTCTCAGAAGGGCTTCCTTCCTTACCTGGTGTGATTCTCATCACAGAAAACTGGTTTCTGGTGGCTCTGGTCACCTCTTCCTTTTGCAGCATCCTGTCATTAGGGCTGTCCCCGCCCAGCCATTCCAGCAGTATCGGGATGACTCCAGATCCCGTGCTGGGTTGTGACCTCTGTGACTCTTAGGTCCTCCCTCTTCCTTCTTATCAGCAGACAGACCCTCTCCAGGAAAAAAAAAAAAAAATGGGGCTGATAATGTTAAATTTAAGTGTGGGAGAAATCCTGGAAGCTGTAGATTCTGGGGATGAGGAAAGTGTAACATAAAATCCCAAATCTGGGTTGGAAAATATCTTAAAGATCATCCAGTTCCAGCCTCCTGCCATGGGCAGGGACACCTTCTACTGTCCCAGGTTGCTCCAAGCCCTGTCCAACCTGGCCTGGAACACATCCAGGGATGGGGCAGCCGCAGCTTCTCTGGGCAACCTGTGCCAGGGCCTCACCACCCTCACAGGGAAGAATTCCTTCCCAATATCCAACCAAAATCTACTTCCTCAGCCTGTATAAAACAGGGCTTTGGTAAATGTGTCTGAATTACATTTTCTCAAGTTACCACAAAGCTGAAACTTCCCATTTTTTTTAGTATTTGGTTTGTCCCAGCAGCCTGTTCCAGTGGAAGATATGAGACCACAGAAACTGCTCAGAAGTCAGTTCCTGCTAGAATACCTGGCAGTGACAAATAAAACTGAGCCACGGGAAAGAAAAGGGAAGCAGGGGTTTGCAGGCATGGGTTTGCTTCCCAAGCAGAGTGCTCTGAATGCCTCCAACAAGACAGGAGCCGGAATTTCTCCTGACAGATGCATTCGCCAAGAAATGCTGACTCTGCAGAATTAAACCCATCTGTGGCACAGAGTTTGTCAAGCCTGCTTGTTTCCTGCTGGCTCACCAGCCTTATCCTCCATTCCCAGGCTTTCCTGACAGCCAGTTTCACAGGGGCCCTCCCCCACTGCCCCTCCTGCAGCTAATTTCCTAGAGGATTTAGTTATTTCCATGGGACCTACTGAATTCGGGACACTCCAACATCAGGGGACTTATTTACAGTCTGAAGACTCATCCTGCCAAGCAGCCCAGGCTGTCCCATGCCACCCCAGCTGCTGGGCTCTTCAAGCTTCCCAATCCTGTATGTCTAATCCAATTTAGGCTCTGGTCAACAGATGGGGGGGAGTTGGTTCTTTATGTGCTGGGATCGTGAGTGGGGGCTGTGCGTGCAGAGGGGTCAGACCTGAAGAGGGGGTGTCGCATGCAGGGACAGGTTCTGTATTCGGGGGAGTCTCGCCTGCAGGAGATCTATGCAGGGAGCCCTGGATCCGGGGAATGTGTGAGTACAGGGTGGTTTGGAATGTGCGGAGGACGATGTATGTGTGCTCAGGGGATCTGTGAGAGGAGGTGCACGGAGCAGGGAAGAGAGGCAGGAAATCAGCAGGTCCTGTGGGTAGAGGGAGTCAGAGAATCACGGAATCCCAGAAAAAGCTGAGCTGGAAGGATTGGACTTGGATGAGTGGGGTCCAGCATAGAGGCAACCCCCTACTCCCGTCTCCTCCTTCAGGGAAACAGAGGGGACCCGAAAGGGGGCTGGAAAAAGCCTCTTGGGGCACGGTTAAGGGAAAGCTGGCTGTGTTCCCCCTCGGCCAGCCGCTGCCAGGCCGACACGCTCTTCCCAGCGCCCCTTTCCCGGCCCCGGTTCTCCCTAGCGGGGAAACGAAACCNCCACCCCCGGCGCCCGGCCCTGCCGCCAGCCCTGAGCTCCTCCAGCCTCCCTGCGCATCTCCCCGAGCACATCGTCCGCACCATGAAGGCGCTCCTGTTCGCTGTGCTGGCCGCGGTGCTGTGCGTGGAGAGAGGTAAGGGAAGGGGATGCCCCCGCCACCATCTCCTGCCCCGCAAGTCCCCCGGTCCCTCGCCAGTCTTGCGTTAGAGAGCGAATTGGGGGTTGGGGGCGTGATGCGTGTGGCAGGGGAGGCTGTGGGAGGTGGGGGGTTGTAGGGG
>VZRH01002702.1:184959-215460 GCA_013397555.1 Urocynchramus pylzowi | reverse complement strand
GCTGTGGAAGTTGGAGGTTTGTAGGGGGTATCAGGGTTGAAAAGGGGTTGGGGACACAGCGCTGAGCCGCGTTATGGTTGGGAGCGGGATGCGGGGGTGTCTTTCCAAGACGTGCCTCGCAGCAGTGTCCCTCCTGGAGCAGGAACTTCAGGGCTGCCCCGCCTGTATGAATAGGTGAGCATCTCCGGCTGCGCGGGTGGATATCCTGGAGCTTTTCCCAGTTGCAGCTCGAACAAAGAGCAGGGCCGGCTCCGATCGCCTTTTTCGGCGCGGCCAGCCGGGATAACGGCGCTGGGATGGGCTGAGATGCAGCCGAGAGGAAGGGGGGTGGAGGGGAGAGATGCAGCCCAGCCCCGGCAATGGCTGATGGAGCAAAGTCAGGGCAGAGCCTCTGGTGATTCTGGCTCCTGCTGCCCCCTCCGAGCATCCTCCGGGGCCGCCTGCGGAGCGCGATGACCCCTAAGGGACAATGCCCTGCGGGGCGCATCCTGGGGCTGCCGCCGAGCCTGGGGAGAACGCGGTTCCTGTTGCTGTGTGTTCAGCTGCCAAGTTGCCCAAGTCGCAGGGCCTGCCATCCCCTCCTTCCCATCGACTCCATTCCTCACTATCCAAACTCCTCGGGGCCGTGCGAAACCACGTATTGTTCCCATATGTCGCTGCTTGGAGAAGCCAAACAAAGAGCCAAACAGGAGAGTTCTGAGCTCTCCCAGCCCCTGCTCAGCAAACAGGGTCCATTCTTGCTTTCTGAGGGCACCGCTGAGATGAAAACCGGCTGTTTGCTGCCCTTCCCAATTCCCCCCTCCCAGTGGGATCCGGGAATCACCTGGCGATTGAAGCGCTGGGTCTCGGGCAGAGCCCAGCTGGCTTGTGCTCGGTTCCAGCGGGCAAGGCCAAGGCAATAAAGGGTTTCATCCCCTCCCCAAAAAAGCACAACCCCTTCAGCTTTAAAAGTAAGTTTTTATCCAAGCAAAAGGGTTTGCTGCAGGTGGTTTTATCCCCAAACACTTGCAGCATATCCTGGGGGGATTTGACAGAAGAGCTTTACCTCCTGCTCAAAGATCTTGCCTGTGGATCTTGATAAGGATTTTGCCTAAGAGAATGGAAAAGCGAGATCGGGTCTGAATGGAAAAGCTGCCGAAGCAACAGCATTTTCCTGGTGCTAACGAGCTCCAAAGTGGGCTTTTAAAGGCCTTTTTTTCCCCCCTGTCTTTGCAAGAATGATTCAACCCCTTATCTGAAGGAATTCCCCCAAATGCCCTTCTCTGTTTTGGGAGCTCTTTGTTCCTCCAAGAAGCCAAGCAGCAAACAAATAAACATATGAATTCTTCCACTGGTGAAAACAAGGCTTCTCTTTTGCATTGTTCAGTCTTGTGATTTTTTTCCCCCCTTTTTTTTTCTTTTCTTGTAACCTTGAGCTCCAACTCTTTGCTCCGTCTACAGCTGCATGAAATAAATTCTGCCACCCCTCTTGTGCCTTTTGTCTAAAGCACTCAGCCTGTTTGTGCTCTCATAACTCTGCAGTGGGTGTTTTTTTTGGGGCAGAAAGTGCCTGAATATTTCCTTTCTTAAACTCTGCCTCTCCTGGCAGGATTTTTTTTTTTTTTTCTGTTACGACAAGGGGTAATGGGTAGGTGTGACAATGAAAAACATGGGGACAGGTAGGACATGCAGTGGCAGGAGCAGGGATTGAGTCACGTGGCAGAGAATTTCATGCCCAACAGCACTTTTATGTCATGTCCAAAGATTTCTGGTGTGTTTGTTCCTGGAACCTTTAATGAGCAGCATTGCACCACTCCTGCCTTCAGTGCAGTGAGCAAATGCATGTGGGGACATCTGTCCTGCCAGAATGCCCACAGGAAACCTGTAATCCACTTCATTCCTGATCGCTGAAGATTCCTGGGATGAGTCAGTTCGCCTCCTCGGGGTGGTTGTGAGGTGAAGAGTTTGGGACAGGTCACCTGAGACTTGGGAGCAGAACTGGGCTCCCACTGGAGTTGTGGCCAGCCCAGCGAGGGGCAGTGACTCAGTGGCTGGTCCCATCCTCCTCCCCCCCATCTCCTAAACCAGGAGATCCACTGAGGAATCTCTCCTGGAGGTTTTGACTCAGCTGGTGGCCCTGTAATCCCGGTGCTGTGGGTTGTGGTGGCTGCCTTGGTGTGCTCAGGTAACCTGGGTTTGTTGTGGGGATCGTTTCCAGGGTAAGGATCCTTGGAGGATGCGTGAGCCAGTCCAGGAATCCAGGAAATTCCTGCCTGGGGGATTGTGGTCATGGCTTCCACTCCAAAGCAGAGATTTGGCTGCTCTGCTGTGACATTCAGGATCTCCCACTAACCCACTTTAATCTGTTTCTCTGAGATTATATTTTGTTTTCTTTCCCCTCCTTGGCTGTGGTTGCTCAAAAGTCATTCCTCTGAGAACAATTGTTATTTTTTTTCTCATTTTTCTTGTAGAAGCCTTTTATTTTCCTGAGAGAAACAGGAATGAGAAGAACAGTCCTATGGCAGAGTGGGACAGATGCTGAGCAATATTTGTCCAAATAATAATTCTACAAAATATCCATGTCAGTAACTGCTGTGCCTCAGAGAGCTCTCCCAGGGCTTCCCCTGCTTCACTTCCTTAGGAAAATATTCCAAGGGGGTCTACAAGAAAGCTGGAGGGGGATTTTTTTACAGGGATAGGACAAGCAGAAATGGCTTCAAACTGAAAGAGAGTAGGTTTAGCTTGGATATTGGGAAGAAATTCTTCCCAGGGAGGGTGGGGAGGCCCTGGCACAGGTTTCCCAGAGAATCTGTGTGTGGCTGCCCCATCCCTGGAAGTGTCCAAGGCCAGGCTGGACAGGGCTTGGAGCAGCCTGGGATAGTGGAAGGTGTCCCTGCCCATGGCAGGGGGGTGGAACTGGATGATCCTGAAGCTGCCTTCCAACCCAAACCATTCCATGTTTTTTGATAATCCAATAGTGGTGGGGCTGAAGGAGCTGGGAGCAGGGACGGGGCTGCCTGGCACTTCCCACCCTCAATCAGCCCCTGCTCTGTTTTGCATCCCATAAATACAGAATGGGAAAGGCAGTGCCTCGTGGAAGNGCTGCCTTCCAACCCAAACCATTCAAACCAACCCAAACCAAATGTTTTTTGATAATCTAGTTGTGGTGGGGCTGAAGGAGCTGGGAGCAGGGACGGGGCTGCCTGGCACTTCCCACCCTCAATCAGCCCCTGCTCTGTTTTGCATCCCATAAATACAGAATGGGAAAGGCAGTGCCTCGTGGAAGGGCTGCCTGGGAGCTCCAAAATCCAGAGTCCGTGGAAGATTAGGAGCAGACCTGATCTGTCTGCATATGTAGGTCAACAACTGCAGCGTGGATGTGATGCTCTTGTGTGTAAAATACAGAGACCAAAGTGCCCGTGGCCCTGCTGAGTCTCTGGTCCAGGCTGTCTCCACAACCATTTCCCACCCCTAATGCTGTTTTCCAATCATTCCTCTTTGTGAGGGATGAGGGATGGGAGCCAGCTAATCCATCCTGCTGCTGTAGGATAAGCCATAAATGGCCTCAAGTTGCTCCAGGGGAGGTTTGGTGTGGAAATGAGGAAATAATTTCTTCACTGGTCAAATTTTGGAACGGTGGTGGAATCACCATCTCTGGAATTGTTGAAAAAATTGTGCAGCTGTGTTGCCTAAAGACTTGGTTTAGTGCTGGAATTTGGCAGTGCTGGGTTAATGGTTGGATTCAAAGATCTTAGAGGTCTTTTCCTGAAATGATTCCACAATTCTGTAATTTTAGGGGACCTGCTGGTCTTGCAGGTCTTGAGCCTTCTGCAGCTGAAAAATCATTTCTGCCATGTGCTCCAGCTCAAGCATGGCCTGATCTTGGTGCCCAAAGCCGGGTCATGGAAAGTTTAAACCTGTGGTCACACCTGGAGCATTTTCCATCAGTGTCACAGAATCAAAAAATCAGAATGGTCTCACTTGGAAGGGACCTAAAGATAATCCAGTTCCAACCCCTCGCCTCAGGCAGGGACGTGGTGTCTGTGGTGGCTGAGCTGAACCAGCCCAATCCTCAAAAATTCACCTCTGGAGTTTGGCTTAAAGTTGGCAGCTGTAGCTTGGACGCATTCTTGGTGCAAACAGGGCTGTGACAGAAAGTGCCAGGCTGTGGTTGTATCAGCTTTAGCTGATAAGAGCTTGAAATGCCTCCCTGAGGCTTGAGCCCTTCGCTTGGCCAATTTTTTTGGGTGAAAAAAAAAAAAAAAAAAAAAAAAAAAAAAAAAAAAAAAAAAAAAAAAATCCCCTATTGCAGGTTGACAAAACTGAAAGTGTGGCTGTGGGCAGATGCGAGATGTGCCGTGGGACAGAGGTGGGGACCTCCAAGTGAGGACATCTTCCCACCAGCCCCTAAATGAGGTTTGCCTTTCTCTTGCAGCCCACACGCTCGTCTGCTTTTCCTGCTCGGATGCCTCCTCCAACTGGGCCTGCCTGACGCCTGTCAAGTGTGGAGAGAATGAAAACCACTGCGTGACGACGTANAAAAAAAAAAAAGGGAAAGTTCTGCTTAGCAACTGAGTGTCGGACCATCCCACGGGAATTCTGAGGAGGGACGCGCTGCCAGGAGGAGTCACGTTAAAGCCCACGTGCCTGCACCGATGCCCGCCACTCCGGGGGGAATTTCAGGCTGGGGGCGGGGAGTTTGCTGATGAATAAGTGAAAGCGTGGAGGATGCTGCAGGCTCCCTGTGTGGGAAGCTCCAGGGTTGCTGTTCCTGCTGATTTTTTTGCCTCGTGTTTGGGTTCTTCGTCCCCGAGTCCCACCTTTGCTTCGCTTTCTGTGGATGAGGCGGGAAGGGAGGGTTGTGGGTTTCCTTCCTGAGTGCCTGGAGAGATTTGGGAGGTTCTTTCCTTCCCAGCTGCTGCTCTGAGGGAGGCAGGATACTCTGGCAGATCTCCTGGAGGCTTTGCAGGAACCAGAGCCCATCCTGGCTCTCCCTGGCAGGAGGAGGGGGAATTTCATGCCCGAGTCAGCAACGTGGGTGGGTCAGATGTGCACAAACAGAGATTGGGAGCTTTTATAAACTTCCCTTTGTAGCCCAGTGCTAAGGGTTTCCTCTTTCCTGCCTTTTAACATGGGCTGTGCCTCTCTAGAAATGCAGACTTGGCTTCCAAGTGTCTCCCCAGTGCTCCCTGTCTCCCTTGAGGAGCCCCAGAGTGAAGCTCAAGAGGGATTTTTGGGATTCCTCATGGGAGCTGTCGCAGCTGAACATTGACCAATCCAAAGAGGTCTCCCTGGGGTGTTGTGTGGTCTCTGGGGTGTTTGTGAGAGCTTATCACGGGTGATCCTTGATAAGGTGGGCTGGCTGGGATTCCTGTCTCCGAGAACCACTTCATCCTCTCCGGAGCACTTCATCCTCCCTGCGCCGCCCCGGCTCTTCCCGTGCTGTCCTTCCTTTGCAGAGCAGGCGATCAGAACCCCCCAAAAAAACCCATTCTAAACCTGCCTCTTTTCCTTCCTCTCCACCCCACCCCCAAATCCAGGCGGCAAATCCGGCCAGTCCATCTCCAAGGGATGCTCTCCCATCTGCCCCAGCGCCGGCATCAACCTGGGAATAGCGGCCGCCTCCGTTTACTGCTGCGACTCCTTCCTCTGCAACATCAGCGGTTCCAGCAGCGTCCGAGCCAGCTACACCATCCTGGCCTTGGGAATTCTCATCAGCTTCATCTACGTCCTCCAGGCTCGCCAGTGATGGGGCTGCCTGAGGAAGAGCCGCCTCCCACGGGTCTCGTTAGCCAATATCTTCTCTGTTGCTGTCTGCAAGGAGATCCTCTACTTCTCAGCAGGCTTCCAAGGTGATTGTTTCCCAGACTTTTTGCTCTTCCAAGCGTTGGAGACCTGGGTGGTTTGGCCAAGCTGTTCTCCTCTTCCTGTGGACGTCTCCCGCTGCACTCTCGCTCTCCTCCTTCGCCGAGGTGGATGATTCTGGAAGGGTTTCTGCTTTTTCTACCTATTAATAACCCCCCTCCCCCCCTCGTTTCTAAGGTTGGTTAAACCAGGCTGGCACTCGCTGAGAACAGAGTCACACCCCAAGCACCACCAGGTCTGCTCCAGCACACGGGTGGCACAGGCAGCGGGAATGCAGGATCCAAAGGGAGACACATTCCTGGCCCCTCGCAGCTGCAGTCTCTTTTTATAAAATAATCTCGTTTCTTCTGATCCTGGGCTGACTTTTCTCTGGAAAACCAATGCTGTGTACCTTGTCCTTCCAAGTTCTGTAAGTGCCAGACCTGAATAAACTTGCTCCTGTTGTTACCTGAGATGGGACGTGTGTGTTTTTCCTTACTCCAGGGATTAGGAACTCTTTTATGGAAAATCCCAACATTGGTACCCAGCACGAGGGTCCCTCACCCTCTCGAGCAGCTTTTGGGTGCTTCATCTCCACATCCTTTCCAGTTGTGAGCAGCAAATCCATCTCCTCCCTGCTGCTGTCCTTCCTGATAAAAACCTCTGGGCCAGCTTGTTCCACCTCCCTTGGGAATGACTTTTTCCAGGTGCATTTTAGTGATAAATTCCAGCTTTTGGGGTCTGAGTCAACTCTAACGGAGCAATTACCCTGGCAGGAGGACTCTGAAGTGAATCTGCATTTTACAAAGACTTGGTGCCTCAGTTTCCCCACTTTGGACTTGTCATGGTGACCACCACAATGGCGATACCTGAATGACCATGGGCAGCAGGTCTGAAAAATGTGGTGAAGGCAGAGGAGAAGATGTCAATACCCAGATCTTTAGGTCCAACCTTCAATTCCTGATGGTGCCCATGGACTGCTGGAGGTGACTTCACCACCCACCCTTCCACATCTGCTGTCCCTCAGCTCCCAGGATCTTCCCAGGTGTTTTGGCAAGGTTTTTCCTAGAAGTTCTCAGCTGTCCCGTGGGAGATGTGTCCTCCTGCCCTCTCTGTGTCACCTGTCCTGCCTACTCTGCTTGCCTGTGGACCTGCTTGCCACAAACCAAGCAAAAATTCAGCCTTAAACTGTCAAGTTCAAGCTTTTTGTCACTTTCTGCTGATTGATCAGAGGTGCACTGGGCTTTTTTTTTTTCTATTTCTAGCAGCAAAACCCAGGTTTTGGCACATTTTAGCCATGCCTTGCACCTGCTTCTCCTATTCTGTGTCAAAACCCAAACAAAAGCTCCACAAACTTTCAACTCCACCTCTGTCCCCTCTTCAGGTAGTGATAAATGAAAGGTGGCTGCAGTTGTACAGAAATATAAGTGAAAAAAAAGTAGTTTTAGGGTTTTTTTCCCTCCCTCTCTTCTTCCTCCCTTTTAATTAAAGTGGCAGAGATGTTAATGACAGCTTTTCCAACAGGAGGGATGGGTCAGTGGGATGTGGTCTGCAATTTAGTGGTCAATTTGGGAAGAATGCATCACTTGTGCTGGTCCTTGGGTGTGCCTTCCTTTGGATAATGCATCCTCCTGGGACCTTGGGGCCCCACAAACCTTTGCTATGCACGTGGGGCACAGGGAAAATTGGGAAAAAACTTCCTAAACTGAGATGAACATTCCCCAGCTTCCCTGTGCCTCAGCCTTCCTCCCAAAAGGGTTCAAAACCTCCTTTTTTGGGTTCATTTGTCCCTCAGAGCTCGCTGTGACACCGAGGTGGCACCCAGAGCACTCTGCATTGATTTAGGGGGCTCTGTCTTTTCTGGCCATCTGGAAAAAGGTTTTGGGGTTGGTTTGGGACTCGATTACCTTTAGCAAAGAGCTGAACTTCAAAGCCATCAGCCGTGTCCTGATGTCCATCCAAGCTTTTATGAGGATCCTGATGATGCCACACGGGACAACCCCATGGGCTGAAGACCTGGTTGTCTCCTCCAAGGGCCACCTCCTTCCTTTCTTGGGGTTCCTTGGCCAGTGCCAAGGATTTGGTTGTGCCAGGGAGCAAAGGAGGAGCATCCAGAGGCTTCTTATCCCAATAAATAACAAATTACATTCATGGAATTGCCAGGGGAGTGAGCTGAGGGTTGGTTGGATAGATTTCACAAGGAGATTTGTTTTTCTTCCTTGCTCTCTTTTTGTCTCCTCCTTCCCATGTACTCTCATCTAGAATATGGAAAAAGGGATATTTTCAGTATTTCCTTTCCTGGCAAAAAGACATTTGGATGGATCCATGTGTGTTTGAGAGAGGGAGGGGGTTGACAGCTTGTCACAGTTGAATCCCAAGCACTTTCTCATCAGTCATGCCAACTCTCACTATTCCTGGTCCTACTCTAGGTTTATTTTTTGCCTCCAAATCCCCAGAATGACAAATCTGGTGAGAACCTCATCTTGTGAAAACCCAGGCCGAAGAATGGGCAGGTGAAGTAATTAAAATCATTAATAATAAGGCAATAAGTAGGAAGAACAATGGGATTTATGAAGTGTTCAGGCTGGTGGGTTGTTGAACCAAATGCTTAATTTGGAATTTGAGGGCTGTGGTGGGACAGCCCTGAAGTGCTTTGGATGTGTTTATGTGGACTGTGGAATTAAGAGATCAAAATCTGAGCAGAAAACTCAGATATTCATCTGTTCTGACAAGACAAGAGGTTATGAGGGGAGAAGGTTTGGCTCCCTAGGAGCACAAAATATCCTGAAAGAGTTTGTACTGGAAATTAAGAGCTGAAGTGAAATACCTGCCCACTTTGGAGCGTGTTCCTGAGAAAATGGTTTCAGTGCTTCCATCCTGGAAATGGCTGTAATTCACCAGCAGCTGCTGCCATCTCCCACCACCCCACCAAGGGCTCGAATTTTTGTGGATTGTCTAAAAATGCTCAAAATCCATTGTGGCATCAGCACTTCCCACCCAGGATCTGGGAGTTTGCTGTTTGCCCAAGGAAAGGACTTCAAAATGAGCACAGCTCTTCCAGCTGGTTTTGAGAATTGTTTTTTTTTGTTTTTTTTTTTTAAGGGCAAAATTTCTTTTGGAAACCACAAACCTGACGTGACTTCCTTGCTGCACGAGAACAAATGATCAGTTGCTTGATTATTACTCCAAGTAATAATTGTTACTCCAAGGATCCACTTTGCTGCTCCGAGGATGGCCTGGATTGGTGTTGGTTTGCTCAAGTTGGGGGTTTTTGAAGGGATTTGTCTCCCAGGGGCTTTATTTGCCATGAAAAAAGGAGGCTGTGGTCCCACCACTCCTGTGGGAAGCTCTGGTGGGGGTGTCCATGGGATGAGTTATAGGATCCCTCTGGAAAAAGCAGATGTGGTGCACATCTGGGTGCCTGGAGGTTTAGGGCTCTTTCCCTTGCTCTGGCTGGTCTCAGCTGTTTGGGAGGAAGGTGGCTCTGGATCCTTGATGCTGAAGGAGTTATTTCACCCCTCTCTGAGGCTGTTTAAACGGGAATGGGAACAGAAATTCCCGGTTTTGCATTTTGGGAATGCCCATGGTGCCCAGGCAAGCGAAGCCCCGGGTTGGTCCTGCCACCTACTGGCTTTTGCCAGACTTGGTGGAGGAACTTTGAAGTCCAAATCTCTGAAACCAAGGTGGATGAGCTGCCTCAAATACCCAATAACTGCACCCAAAGCAGAGAATCATCGTCATCAGAGACAGATTGAAGGTTTTAATTTGTCCAGCTTTGCTCTGATCATGGAAATTGAGAAATAAAAGTCTTAAGAGGCTTCCCAATTTTACCATTTTCCATTTCCCAGCCCTAACCCTCCAGTTCCATCAAATGAAAATACATGAAGCCAATAAAATGTTGCAGAAAAAAAAAAGTTGGCACGTTTTATTTCAGCTTTGTTGGATGAGCCGAGGTGGTTTCCCTGAAATGCTGATTTTACTAATTCCTATCTGTGAGATTTGTAACTGTGTATTATCTTTATTGTAACAGGATAAGTGGGATAAAGAAGCATCCATCCCTTTAAATATATTAACCTAAGTATAAGTGAAGTGTATGTTCCATCTTGTTTCTTATACTCTAATAAAAAATATATGGAATTAATAAAAAAAAAAAATATACACTTGGAAGGAGATTTTTGGGTGGTTCTGCAGATATTCCAGATATTAACTCTTGTTTTGTGTGGAAGCAAAATGCCTGGATTGTATTCCGAGCTCAGGGCTGCGGATTGTGAGCTGGGTAAAAGGACAGACAGAATTTAGGGACTAAAGGAGGGTTAAATTCCTACATTTCATCTCAGGGCCATTGGAATCTCCTCCTGGGGATGGATAAAGAATAGGGATTGTCTTTGCCTTCAATAGCCCATAAATATCCTTGACTTGCCCGTGACCCTGCTGGCAATGGAGATGGGATTTGGCCTTGGAGCCTGCACTCTTCCTTGTGGGAGAGGGTGGCTATTTTGGGCACAAAAAGGGCTCTGTGTGGGTGTCCATGGGCAGCTGCTCCTCTTCCTGCACTCCCAGGGATCCAGCCCTGCTCCTGCCTCTGGACACAGGGACACATGGACACATGGACACAGGGACACAGGGACACAGGGACACACGGACACAGGGCTGGGTGCTCTGGAGATTCCCCCCCTCTCTCCCAACATTCAGCTCTGCAAAGTTACATCACTCTAATTTTTGTTTCAAGATTTTGTGGGGATCCCAGCTGGATCCTCATGGGAGAAGGGGATTATATCCCCTGGGAATGTAAGACAAATGCGGAATAACAGCGATGGGCTCGGGAGTTTCATTCCTTTTCTCAGGATAATTCTGGGCTGGACTTCCATTTCCACTGCAATCCGTATTTTGCAGCCTGATTTGCAAATGGCTTTTGGGATGGGAGGGCTCCAGTGGTGACAGGGAATATTTTGGAGACTGGGGGGGCGTTGCACAGAAGAAACCTGCTCATCCCTCCTGCCTGGTGTTCCCATTTCTCCTCACATTGTCACCCATGTCCCAGCTCCTGCTGTTCCCTAGGGATCTGCCTGTCTCTGCACAGGCCCAGGATGGGCTTTTCCATATTTCACCTGTTTGGAAAGTCGAGGGAAATGGTGCCACATCTCCTGTTTGCTCTTCAGATGTTCCTCACTGGCATCCCAAGGTTGCCCTGATCATCCCAGGATGGGAGAACCAAACGTGGCTGAGGTGGGAGAATTCCAGCCTTCCCATCACAGGAGCCTGGAATGGTTTTTGTTGGAAGGGACCTTCAAGATAATTTCATTCCAACCTCCTGCTATGGGCAGGGACACCTTCCACTATCCCAGGCTGCTCCAAGCCCCAGCCCACCTGGCCTTGGACACTTCCAGGAATCCAGGGGCAACCACGGCTTCTCTGGGAAACCTGTGCTTCAACACCTTCACAAGGAAGAATTCCTTCCCAATATCCCATCCATCCCTGCCCTCTGGCAGTAGAAAGCCATTCCCTGTGTCCTGCCCCTCCATCCCTTGTCCCAAGTCCCTCTCCAGCTCTCCTGGAGCCCCTTCAGGCACTGGAAGAGGCTCTGAGGTCTCCCTGGAGCCTTCCCTTCTCCAGGCTGGACATTCCCAGCTCTCCCAGCCTGGCTCCAGAGCACAGGATCTCCACCCTTGGAGCATCTCCGTGGCCTCCTCTGGACTTGCTCCAGCAGGTTCCTGCCATCCATGTCCTTATGACTCCAGACCTGGAGACAGTGTTCCTGATGGGATCTCATGAGGGCAGAGGAGAGGGGTTATATCCCACCCTTGGTTGTCTCTCTGGACAGGGCTCCTCTCTATCCATGGCAAATACTGGTCTCAGAGGAGGAAAAAGCTCTGGAACTGAAGAGGAGTCCCCAAAAAGCTGATTCATTTGGGAGTTTTGACGTTTTGGAGGAGTCAAGAAAGGTGTGTAGGACGGGAGTTTGGAATTTAAAATTGGAGTGGTGCTAAAGGAAGACAAAAAAAAAAAAAAAAAAAAAAAAAAAAAAAAAAAAAAAAAAAAAGACTGAATCAAGAGCTCCACCTTCCTGCCAGTGCTGACTCTCCTCACCTCCTTTCCTCCTGCTTCCTTTTCTCCCCATTCCATGGATTTTGAGAGATCGTGGGGACAAGGGGGGGGGTTGGCACCTCGAGGCTGCAGGAGGCTGGAAAGGTGGGAAGTGCTTAATGTGGGAGCACGTCCCAACCTTCCTGCTTATCATCTCCCAGGAAAAAGATTTCAGGAGCTGCACAACGTGCCTGGGTCTCCGTGATGTGACCTTTCCTGGGATACAGGGAACGCTCGGCCACCCGGGCTGACATCAATAACTTGTTCATAAAAATGTGACACAAACAGCACCAAACTCATGGGGGCAGAGGTGTGAGCAGCTCCGTGCTCTCTGCTCCACTCCAATTAACACCAGCAACGGGGTGGGTTGAATTTCACACGGATTCTTGTCACACTTTGTCACCCAGAGCTAAAACCAGGTGTTTTCCACTGGCTCAGATTCCATCTCTCATTGCTCAGATTGTGGCGATTCACTCGCCCGTTGTTGCTCCAGAGGCTGAGTTTTGCACCTGAGCTCAAACCAGTAAAACCTGCTGGTTCCAGGAGCAGCAGCACCCATCCAGCACCAAACTATGAAAGGAAAGATGCCAAAAAAACAAAAAAAAAAATTCAAGTTCAATTCGCTCAGTAGATAAAGGATGGTGGCACCTTGTGTGTGACCACTCAGGTTCTTTGTAAGGACAAGGTGGAGCTACTCCTGCTGGAATTCAGCTCCTGGGCTGTTCAAGGCAATTTAGATAAATTGAATTTTTCTCCTTATTTTATTTTATTTTCACCTGGAGGTTTCTCGTCCTCAAGCTGCTTGGAACCAAGCAACTACAAACCACGAATTTTGGGAACAGTGAAACTTTAAAAATAATGAAATTGTCCTGGCAAGCCCTTCCTTCCTTGGGAAATGGGCTGGGAGGAGGGATTTGCATTTTCTTCTCTTGTCAGGAGGTGGCAGCGGCAGGTCCCAGTTCTGCCAGTGCGTTCCCTTGGGATGGACTGGGACGGGAGTGTTGCCATTCCAGGACCACAGGCCCCTGCTCCTAAGGGGAGTGATGGAGGAAGGACTACATTTGGAACCTGGGGACGAGGAATAAATCCATCCCAGACCTCTCGTTGACCCTTTTCCATGGCAGATGCTATGGGGCCCCCTGAGCCCTCCCTTCTCAGCCTGTTTTCCAGGCTGAAAAAAAATCCATCTGTCTCATAACCCCTCGTGTTGCCTGGGGTTAAATCCGTGTTCCAAGCCACATGAAATGTTGGGATCACAGGGACGTGGTGGGATAGCTCAGAAAATTGAGTTCTGCCGTGGCTGGGCTCTGGTTGGGCAGGGAGAGGGGGTAGATCAGGACAGGTGTTGTTGTTGTGGGTGTCTGATAACAGCCTGATCAGATGGGAGTAGATAAGGCCTTTTCCAGACATCTGGAATAAGTCTCACATTCCCAACTGCCTTCTTTTATTGTGAAGCTGTTTCCTCTTGTCCAGCCACTCCAGGCCCTTATCCCAAGTCCCTCTCCAGCTCTCCTGGAGTCCCTTTAGGCACTGGAAGGGTCTCCTCAGAGCCTTCTCTTCTCCAGGCAGAAAAATCCCAATTCAGCCTTTTGTCATAGGAGAGGTGTTGGTTTCCTCACCTTTCCCAGGGAGAAATGCTCTGGAAGCCACAAGTTTTGGGGTCAGAAACATCTTCCTGAAATCTTCAAGCATCTGGAGGCCATACCTGGGCTGTTTTTTGGTGCAGGGCACACTGAGCCTCTCACCTGGGCAGTGGAATCTTCATTTATGTTTTCTACTGGTTTGGGCAGCTCCCAGCAGCCAAGAACGTGGATATTTCCAGCTCCAGTGCCAAGCTTTGCAGGATTAGAGGGAGATGAAAAGGGCCTGGAGGCAAAGCTGGTGCTTTTCAGTCGGGTTATTTAGTGTTTTACACGTGTTGTCCTTGTTCTTCCCTTCTGGGTCAGCGAGAAGTGACTCAGGTAGGAAAGTACCTCCTGTTCCTTGGATTAAATCTGGAACGAAGGCAGGGGATAATTAAGGCAGGTGACAGCTACACAGAACGAGTGATTTACATTCCTGCATCATTAACAATGCCTTGGAAAGGCTGGATGGAGCAAATCATCTCCAAATAAGTGATTGCTGCCTCAGTCAGAGTTGACGGGGAGAATTTCTCAGCTTAGAAGCAAAAAGAACAAAAGGGAGTGAGAAAAGAATTGATAGGGAAAGAATTAAAATTCCCACTAGTTATAAATATGTGATCAATCCTTTCTATGCACAACATAAACACACTTAAGGAGTTATGAATCCACCAAGATTTTAGGAATTATGAATCCGCCAAGATTTTAGGAATTTTGAATCCTCTAAGATTCCCCCATGGGATTGCTGGATCCATGTGCTGGCCACTGGCCAGGGAAGTGGTGGACATGAAGGTCTCACCCAGAAAGAGTTAAGAGCTACACAGAGGTTAATCTAAATAATAACCTGGAGATAAGAGGGACCTGCATGGAATTCAGAGAGGGAGAAAAACAGGTTGGGAAAAAAAAAATAAAAAGGCAAGTGTGAATGATTACCTGGAAGGAACAAGGCTCCTTATAAAAATAAATAATCTTGTTCCTGCCTTCTTCTCCTCTTTGGGGAACATCCAAAGCTTCTCTGAGCCCCAGGTGCAGCTCTCAGCACATGGCTGGGGCAGAGAGGGGGACACGGCGAGGTCTGGTGGGAATCTGGGATGAGCAGCAGATTTAAGGAACCCTTTGTGGGTTGGTCTGACCTGTCTGCCCTGGGTCTGGCTTTAATCACCTTCTCTCAGGTCTCTGTTGGAGCCAGGAGACAACAGAACCCTGGGATGCACCAAAAGGAATGTGACCAGCAGGCCCAGGGATGGGATTCCCTCCCTCTGCTCCATTACCTCCAGATCTCACCTGGAGGTGAGATCTGTGTCCAGCTCTGAGGGCCTCAGCACAAGGACGTGGAGCTGCTGGAGCAAGTCCAGAGGAGGCCATGGGGATGCTCCAAGGGATGGAGCCCCTCTGCTCTGGAGCCAGGCTGGGAGAGCTGGGAATGTCCAGCCTGGAGAAGGGAAGGATCCAGAGAGACCTCAGAGCCTTTTCCAGTGCCTAAAGGGGCTCCAGGAGAGCTGGAAAGGGACTTGGGACAAGGGATGGAGGGACAGGATACAGGGAATGGCTTCCCACTCCAGAGGGAAGGGATGGATGGGATATTGGGAAGGAATTGCTCCCTGTGAGGGTGGGGAGGTCCTGGCAGAGGTTTCCCAGAGAAGCTGTGGCTGCTCCATTCCTTCAAGGCCAGGTTGGATGGGGCTTGGATCAACCTGGAGACAGTGGAAGGTGTCCCTGCCCATGGCAGGGAATGAGATGATCTTGAAGGTCCCTTCCCACCCAAACCATTCCATGATTCTTTGTCCCAGTTCAGTGCCGAGGTGGAAACCAGTGTGGAGAGAGCTGCCAAACTTCCTGCATCCATCTGCAGCTCCAATCTGTGTCAAACCCACCTGCTCCCAGGTGTGAAAGCCACAACTCTCTGCTCAGCTGGGTCCTTTGAGCCTTGTCCCACCGAGGGGACACATGTCCTTCCCCTGAGGGCACCTTCCAGAAGCTCAGTTATGGGAATCACCTGACCTTTACACACTCCAGAGGCTTGGAAGAGGGATGAAGTGTCTCCAAAGCTGTGCCAATGTAATGGTTTTTAAGCCAGGCAGAGGCACGTTGGATCCTGGCCATGCATTGTAGGGGATTGTAGTAAAATCAATTAGGAGGAATAAGGCTGCTGTGACTAATGAGCTAATGAGTGGTGCCTTAGTGAAAATGGCTCTAAAAGAGCTGCAGGGTTGGATTCCTGACTTGTTATTCATAGGGATAGGCCAGAGTCAGGCTTGGCATTCTCTATTTTTTACCTTGCTTTTTCAACGTTCTCTTTAACTTTTAAAGACAATCCTCATCAATGGAGGAGATGGAGAAGGGCAGGGATACCTGTTTAATTCCTCTCTTTCTGGTGCAAGAATCTCACCTCTGGAGAAGTTTTGCTTTCTGTGAGGGACATGTGGGGACTGTGGTGTCCTAGAGGTGAAATTCATGGTGATTTAATTCCTGGCATCTTCCCAGCAGCAGTTTAGTGCTGAGAGTAACCCATCCGTGGGGCTTCCATGAGTGCCTTCCATCCCTGACCCCTGGAGATGCTGGAGTGAGTCCAGAGGAGGCCACGGAGATGCTCCAAGGGATGGAGCCCCTCTGCTCTGGAGCCAGGCTGGGAGAGCTGGGAATGTCCAGCCTGGAGAAGGGAAGGATCCAGGGACACCTCAGAGCCCCTTCCAGTGCCTGAAGGGGCTCCAGGAGAGCTGGAGAGGGACTTGGGACAAGGGATGAAGGGATAGGACACAGGGAATGTCTTTAAACAGGAATAGGGTAAGGTTAAATGGGATATTGGGAAGAAATCCTTCCTTGTGAGGGTGGGGAGGGGCTGGAATGGAATTCCCAGAGAAACTGAAGGTGTCAGGTTGGACAGCATCTGGAGCAGCCTGGGATAGTGGAAGGTGTCCCTGCCCATGGCAAGGTTTGGAATGGGATGATCTTTAAATCCTCTTCCAACAAAAGCTTAGCACTAGCACATGCCAGCATCATGTCAGCACCCCTCCACCCTCAAATCCAATCCCATCTTTCACTCCTGCATCTGCCTGCTCTGTAAATTTGGGATTCACTGGGGATACATCAAGAGCTGATTAGAGTAATGAATATGGAGAGTTCAAAATAATTAAGTCAAGCAGGCTCTCAGCACCTGCAGCCCTTGGTCCCTGAAACTCTGCCCTGGAGGTGGATGGGGAATTTTAGGATTTGCAATGGAATTGGGCAGCCTGGGAGGTTGTGGGATTTGGGATTTGGAGATTTCCAGGGTGGATGCAAGTGAGGCAGGTCTGGTGAAGATGCCTCCACCCTGAAACAGCCTCAGCTGGTGAGGTAGGACAGGTAAAGAGTTTGGCATGGCATTCCCAGGCTGGAAGTAAACATTTGGCTGAACTTTTCCTTTTGTTTATAACAACAAACTCATCTGAAGTGCTAGAGTTGTATTGATTTCCCTTTGAACAGACACACTAAAAAATGTATATATTTTTTAAAATCCAACTTGTGACAAGGCAGATTTATGCAGATTGTTTGTCTTTTTAGGTTTTTGTTTATGTAATTAGTGGGAAACCTCCCCCCCCCCTCCCCCAGTAGGACAGGTTGTGGTTTCCTACGAAATGATAAAAGGAATTCAACAAAACAATATTTGAATAGTCTCATTAGTTCTTGTTGATTTTTTTTTTTTTTTGTGAGTTGCCAGTTGCTGCAAAGCAGCAGCACAGAGTGTGCATGGAAGAGGAGACATTTCAGGACTCAGATAAGATCGACTGAAACCATAAACAAGGTGTGTTGAAATCCCCCCAAAACCACCCTCCGGAGCGAAGGAGGGAAGAGGATTTAGAGCAGGGTGGTGGCAGAGATTCTTCCATCCAAGATTTTCTAAGGGGAGGGAGATCACATTTCAGCTGTGCAGGTGGAACCAGTCATTTAACACATATTGTTTGAGGCCACTTAATACCAGAAACCAGAAGCCACACCCCATCCAAGTTTTTTTTCTTTTCTTTTTTGTTTTTTGTTCCTTATGAGCAAGGCAAACACCGTCAGAGGATTTCGCCTTTTTAATAGGATTATAATGTTTTCTGCTGAACACGAGGAATGCCAGACCTGGAATATAACTAAATGTCTTTCCCTAGGTAATTTTTTGGGCTGGAAATAACTACTTAGCTCTCATAATCCGCATAATTACTGTATTAGAGAGGCAACTGTGAAAACAATCCGTCAGAATTCCTGAGGATGGAAGTCTCCCAGAAGTGGTGTTTGGAAAAGCAGCAGGGATTGCTGAAATGCTGAGACCACCTTTAGGTGGGATATTAGGGAAAAATTCTTCCCTGTGAGGGTGGGGAGGCCCTGGAATGGAATTCCCAGAGAAGCTGTGGCTGCCCCATCCCTGGAAGTGTCCAAGGCCAGGTTGGACAGGGTTTGGAGCAGCCTGGGATAGTGGAAGTTGTCCCTGCCCATGGCAGGAGGTTGGGACTGGATGATCTTTAAATTCCCTCCCAACCCAAGCCATTCCATGATGGTGGAGCTTTAGATTTGGAGAGATGATGACTGGATTTTTTTATCCAGCATTCCTAGGAAAATCTTTCAACATTCCAAGGCAGGACAAGACAAATTGGCCTCAAGTCGCACCAGGGAGAGTTTGGATTGGATATCAGGGAAAATTTCTCTGCAGAAAGCGTTGTCAGGCATTGGAACAGGCTCCAGGGTAGTGATGGAGTCACAGACCTGGAAGTGCTCAAAAATCCAGTGGATGTGGCACTTGAGGACAGGATTTAGGGGAGAAAAAGATGGTGGTGGTGCTGGTTTGACTCTGGATGTGATGATCCTGACATCTTTCCCAACCTCAATGATTCTATGATTCCAAGAGTTCAAGTGAATAAACCTGAATAAAGTTCCTTCAATGGTGGAATAACCAAGGTGGTCGGGATATCTCCAACACCATCTCGGATTCAGCTTTTTCCCATTCCTTAGTAAAAATCTGTTTTGGGAGGGTGCCCAGCACAGCCACCAAAAGGCTCTTCCTTCCCAGTTTTTGCAATTCCACACTTTGCTCGTCCCATGCTGGAGGAGGATTTTCTAGAATGGAGCTGGCCTGAAGTGCAGGAAAATCCAGCAGATGCCTGGGACAGTGGGGCTGGGAATGGGAAAGGTGTTTGGGAAGCAAAAAGTCATGAGCTTGCAATCACGTTTGGAGAGGGTTGGCTCAGAGCAGAGGGGCTTCTCCATTCCATCCTTCCTTGGGATAATGAGCCTGAGAAATTCCTTTGGCCCAAACTTTCGGATCCTGGTCCTGTTTTTTTCCCAGTGCTCCATGCTTTTTCCAGTGAGTGAGTGAGTGACTGAAAGTCAGATTTCCACTTCTAGACCAGACTGGACAAGGCTTGGAGCAACCTGGTGTAGTGGAAAGAGCCCCTGCCCATGGAGAGGGTTTGGAATGAGATGATCCCTTCCAATCCAAACCATTCCCTGATCCTCCTCCTCCTCCTGATAAACTCTGGACCCCACTGAAGGTGAAAACAGAGAGGAAAAATATCCATGAGGTTCAATTCCTTGGTGTTCACACCCACCAAGGCGTTTTTACCCAGGATTTCTTGAAACCACTCCAAAAAAGGAGAGGAAATATCCCCAGGCTGCAAGACAAGACCTGGACACTAGGATTACTTAACACCCCGGGCCTTCCACATCCTGCTTGGACACAAAACACCAGGCTTCACCAATCCCAGCCATTGTCCACCCTGCAAACACGAATTTTCTTCTCCAAGGAACATGAAAAGGCATGACGGAGTAGCAAGAGGTGGGGCCTGCTTCAGAGCTCCTTCAATTCATTTATAGCTCAATGAGAGTCGTTTTTCCAGTAGATTTGGATCTGGGGACGGAATCGGTGCATGGCAAATCGCCGGGACGCGTGACATCGGCGCAGAGCGGTGACAACCCCGTGGCCAGACAGCGAGGGCTGTGCAAGATGAAGGTGCTCCTGTCTCTTCTGTTGGCTGCTGTCACTTGCATGGATTTGGGTGAGTTCCTGCTGGGGTTTATCCAGACTCCTTCAGGAGATGCAGCGTGGTGGGATAGGATGTGTCCTGTTCCCTCTGAAAGCCACGTCTCTGACTTTAGGCAGTCGTCAGGAAAAAAAAAAAAAAAAATCTGTCTTTGGAATTTTCCATGTGTTCAGCATGGTGATGGTGTCTTTGGGGTTGTCAGGTCAGGCTCTTTAGGAAGTTTCACAAGGCAGAGTGTGATTAAACCGTGTCATTCCTTTAATGCAAATTCCCACTCTCACTTTTTCCATGTTTGTGCTCGATCTCACACTTTTTTTTTCTTTTTTTAACATTGTTTTTAACTTTTTGTACTTTTTTTGATACTTAGCCCTGGATGTCAGTTCTAGGCAGCATGTGTGGGAGCTCTCAAAAAATGTTATATGTGGGATTTATCCAATTTTAGCCGTTAGAAATGTGAAAGATGGGCTGGGACACTGCTGGAGGCCCAAGTTACTCCAGGGTTAATGTTTATCATAGAATCATGGAATGGTTTGGGTTAGGAAGGACCTTAAAGATCAAAACGAGGCACTGGAACAGATGACCCCAAAAAGTTGTGGATGCTCATTCCTGGAAGTGTCCAAGGCCGGGTTGGGCTGGGCTTGGAGCACCCTGCTCCAGTGGAAGCTGTTGCTGCCCATGGCAGGGGGGGGAATTCCAGGACCATAGAGGTCCTTTCCAACCTAAACCATTCTGGGATTCCATTCCACGATTCCATGATCCTGCCTCCATCCTTTCTGTCCCTTGTTTCTAACACTACACCGACCTCTTGGACAAAAATTGATGATCCCAAGCTTTGTTGGTGTTCTCCTGGATGTCCAAGGTAATGCATGAGCAGGATCAGTCCAGGATCTGTGACTGTTCATTGGGATATTCTCAGATCCAGACAGTGCCAGCTCTGATTTTATCTGTGCCTGTCTATGGAGCTATGTCAGCATTTTTAAACTCCTATTTATTTCCTTCTTTTGCAAGGACATTTTCAATTCTTCCCTCCTTGCTGAGCAGACTCTGCAGGGCAGAAACAGGTGGTGGCTTGTTTGGTTTTCTTTTCAGAGAGGAACACAAATCCTGTGGGTTGGATTTGTCCAGCATCCTGCAATGTGAGACTAAGAGCTCACATTGGATGCTTCCTCCTAAAGATGGATTTCACAACTGCCAGACGTGAATTAGTGCAAACAAAGCATCAGGTCACGATGGGCAAAGCAAGAGAATGAAGTTTGCTTTAGCAGGAAAATTGCTGTGTTTGTTTAAAAAGGGCTTTTTCTGGCTTGTTAATTAGGATGGTGTCTGTTTTCTCAGGGTGACTTGTTTGCCTGAGCCTGCTGTCATCCCATTGGAGCTGTGCTGGGAGAAGCTGAATAATTTCTCCTTTTTAGTGAGGTTTTAAGGAATTTCAGCAGGAATGTTACACAGACAGGGTGATAAGGGCTTCCCAGACTGAAGAGAGGCTGTTGGGGTGTGATGTCACCAAAATACATCAGTGTGGTTGTAACACACACTTTGAGGTGTCTGCTGAGGGGGTGGAAGAGAGCACCTAGAGGAGAGGACCAGATCAGTTGTTGGGTTCCTCAGAAAACCTCGCAGAGAACAAAATGCCCTGAAAAACTTGTCAAAAAAATGGCTTTTTTGGTGATAGGAAGCACCAGACACTGTTTTGATTTGATAGCTTTAGCTTTGAGTGCTCTATGTCACAAAAACCTGGGTTCTTCACTGCTTTTCTCCAAAGTTTCTCCATCTCAGAAGACTTCAGGCTCTGAAAGACTTGGGCTCTGGTTATTCTGTGGCTGTAGGAGCTGAGAAGCACCTGCAGCTCTCTTGGGCTTTACAGCTTAACAGGGATGAGGAAGGTCTCTGAAGTAGTGAGGGACAAGGCAGGAGGAGCTGGCTCAGGATGGATTTGGAGTCTTAAGTAACAAATTTTGTGTCTGTGATCTCTACCTAGAGCAGAACTTGTCATACACAATCCATTCATGGTGCTGCTGTCAGGTTTAATTCTCCTCTGTGAGGGTGGGGAGGCCCTGGCACAGGTTTTCCCAGAGAATCTGTGGCTGCTCCATCCCTGGAAGTGTCCAAGGCCAGGTTGGACAGGGTTTGGAGCAACCTGGGATAGTGAAAGGTGTCCCTGCTCATGGCAGAGGGTGGAACTGGAAGATTTTAAGGTCCCTTCCAACCCAAACTGTTCCACCATTTAAAATAACCCCTCGCACATTCTTCTCACAAACTCAGGATCTCAGCACTCAGTTTGTTCTCGTGGCTCAGTGAATTTGGTGGAGACAAATTCCTTCCATCTGGGACACTCTCCCAGCCTTTGGGAAGAGCTGGCAGAGTGGATAGCACCAGAGGAAATCCTCACTGCTGCAACTCATGCTCAAGTGTGGCTTTTTTGTATCCAGATCCTTCACCAAGGGGACAAACCTGACCAAGCTGACAAATTTCTGTGATTAACTGGCTGACCTGGTAGACAAGGGATGAGCTGTGGATATTTTCTACCTGGACTTCAGGAAGGACTTCGATGCTCTCTCCTATAAGATCGTGGAATCAGGGAATGGTTTGGGTTGGAAAGGACCTACAGATCATCCAGTTCCACCCCTTGCCATGGGCAGGGACACCTTCCACTATCCCAGGTTGCTCCAAGCCCTGTCCAACCTGGCCTTGGACACTTCCAGGGATGGGGGATCCACAACCTCTTTAGGAATCCTGTTTCAAAATCCTCATGGAGAAGCAGTTGAGTCATGGGCTGGGCGGACATTCCTCTTCTGAGGAAAAGCTGGGACTTCTCAGGCTGGAGAAATGAAGGTTCGAATTGGGAATCTTATAAATGTTTGTAAATTCCTGAAGGGAGAGAGCAAAGAGGACAGAGCCAGGCTCCTTTCAGTGATTCCCAGTGCCAGGACCAGGCAAAGGACACAAACTGAAACACTGAAAACATCAGGAAACACTTTATGACTATGAGGTTGAGCACTGGCAGAAGTTTCACAAGGAAGTTTTAATATCCTTGGAGATATTAAAACCCCACCTGGAGACAGTCCTGAATTAGAGGCTTTAGGTGGTCCTGCTTGAGGGCAGGGATTGGGCTAGTGGAGCTCCAGAGGCCCCTTCCAACCTCCCCCCTTCTGTGATTCTGGGAGTTTGGGAGTCTGGGATCTCTTTCTGATGCTCTACTAAAGTCAAGGGGAGATGTAGATCCAGAAAACAGAGAAGTAAATCAGCCCAAGGCCTTTCCTGAGTCATGGGGTCTCCTGTGTGAGTGGCTCTGTCTTGTTTGACTCATCACATGGGGTCTGAACCCAACCTGAGGCTGTGCTTTGACCACCAGACCTTTGTGTTTCTCATTCCCATCAGTCCAAACTCTTTCTATGATTCCATTCCCATTCTCAGCATGATTATTTTGGAAAATCCCTCCCAGGAGAGACCTGGACAGGATCCTCACTGGGGCCATCCTCAAGTTTTCCATCCTCCTGTTTTCCCTCCTCACAGGACACTCCTTGCAGTGTTACACCTGCAAGGATTTGACCCCAGCTGAGGAGTGCCAGACAATTGAGAACTGCACAGAGTCTGAGAACATATGCAAGACTACCATCTATTCCCGGGAGGATGGTAAGGACAATTCCTTCTTTATCCATACTTTTAACAGGAATCAGGGTCTCGACAGTGCTGGTGTGGAGACTGGTTCCTCTTTCCACTTAAGTGTGCAAAGGAATTCCCGTGGGAGCTCCAGCTCTCGTGCTGTTGTGGGAAGCAGTGTTTGTGTGAGGGAATATTTGGTGAATGCAAGCTCCTGGTTCATGCTCAGAAATAAGATTTTAACTTTTTGCAGGGTCATGTGGTGATAGGAAAACAAGGAATGGCTTTAAATCTAAAGAGGGTGAGTTTAGGTTAGGGTTTTGGTGGGTTTGATTTAGAATAGTAGGAAGAAATGGCTCCCTGTGAGGGTGGGGAGGGCCTGGTAGAGGTTTCCTGGACCAGCTGTGGTGCCCCATCCTTGGAAGTGTCCAAGGCCAGGTTGGACAGGGCTTGGAGCAACCTGGGATAGTGGAAGGAGTCCCATGGCAGAGAGGTTGGAATTTGATAATTAAGTTCCAACCCATTGTATAATTCCATGACACCAGCTCCAGGTCATCAGAAGACAGAAGAGAACAGTGATGCTCTCCCCTGTTTTTCCCATTCCTAACTGTCCCTGCTTCTTTTCTTTGCCATAGTTTATCCCCACACAGGAGTCTCCACTGTCACCAAGATGTGCTCCTCTGCCTGTGAGCCCTCTGACGTGGATGGCATCGGGATGACACGTCCTGTCACCTGCTGTTACTCTGACCTGTGCAACTTTGATGGTGCAGCGAGTTTGGGGATCAGTGCTGTGCCAGTTGGGATCCTGGCAAGTTCCCTCTGTGCCTTTTTCTGGACTAGACTGTGAGGGGATGATGGGAGTCGTTTATTCCGAAAATTCCATGAAGAAAATAACCCCTCACCAGCCCAGCTTTCCATGTGGATGCCTCATGAGCAACACTCAACAGCTCCCAAAAATTGTTTGGTTGGTTTGGTTTTTTTTTTTTTTTTTTTTAATATCCACACTTTCCCACAGCTAAGAGAGAAGCAAAACCCAGAAAGGCCCAACTCAATGTTTTATTTGATTTTTCAACAACTGCCCCAAAATTAAGTGTGGAGTTTCTTTGCTGCACTGGTTTGGTTGGGTTTGAAGTAAAAAAATCAAATGTGTGAAGTATATTTAAGGCAAAAAACCTTGAGAAGAGCCTTTCCTATCTCCTTAGAGCAGGTCCTCCCCACCCCATCATTTTCTGCTGTTCTTCCTAGATCTCCTTCTTTGTACCCAAAAAACTAAGGAGACATTTCTGTGTCCAAAATATGAGGTAGGAGACTGAACTTCCCATGCCAATGATCTGTTTCAGGGAGGTTAAAATCACATGTTCTCTCTACCCTTTTGAGCAGAATAAAAAGAATCTTGTGTTAAAACGGTTGCAATCACATTTAATTTTCCTTTTTTTTTTATTTGCAAACTCCATCTTTCAGTATTGTTTAGCAGTTAACAGAGTTGGGTTTTGGGGTCAGTCACACAGCAGATGGATGAGACATTTCCCATTATCCCTCACTGGAAGTGACTTTCCATCAATATTTCCTCCATCAACTCTCCTTGCACAAATCTATCTTTACTGGGAATAAAAATCTATCTTTACTGTACAAGTCTATCTTTACTGAATTTTCCCTGAATTCCTTGTGCATTGCTCCGGGCTCCTACATTTTGATCCCTCCTGCTCTGGTTCTGCATTTTCCTGTAATTCCCTTTCCAAGGTCCAGCAAAAACATCCTCCTCCAATTATTACCCTGCTCCTAACATTTGGGATAATCAATCCAAATGTGATATAAACTTTTCCATGTGGCACATGTGGATTCCAAGAGAGGTGGCACAATTCCCATCCTTGGGGAAATTTCATGGTCTAGATGGATGAAGTCCTGAGAAAGCTGGGCTGACCTCAAAATTGGGAGCTTGGATCAGGAACTTGGGTTAGGAACATTCTGAGGTTGCCTTTCCAAGCTGAGCTCCCTGTAAATCATTATTCCAATGGGATCACTGGAGCACAAAACCCACCATTTCCAGGCATTCTACAAGGAACACACACTGGGAAGAAATTCTTCCCTGGGAGGATGGTGCCCTGCCCCATCCCTGGAAGTGTCCAAGGCCAGGCTGGACAGGGCTTGGATCAACCTGGGATAGTGGGAAGTGTCCCTGCCCATGGCTGGGGGTTGGAATGAGATGATCTTGAAGGTCCCTTTCAACCCAAACCATTCCATGATTCCATGAAACTCTGGAAGCTCCTTGGTGGGGATTTCTCCAGCTCTGCTGAAGCCACAGACCCTGGAGCTAAGAGGGTTGGCCCCAGAGGATAAAACCCCAGAGGATAAAACCCCAGAGGATAAAACCCCAGAGGATAAAACCCCAGAGGATAAAACCCCAGAGGTGCCACCTGGGATAGAACCAGGAAGTCCCAACACTTGCCCCACAGTTTAATTTGGGGTAAGCGGTGAAATTATTTTCAATTTCCTTCCTTGTTTGAATTTCCTTTGTCCTTCAGCCCTCCCATTTATGACTCCCTTGAACCACTGAGGTTTTTCTGTGGTCCACACCCTCCAAAAATGATCAGGCATGGCTGATTGCAGCCACCTCTCAGGTGGCTGAGCTGGAGCAGCTCCGTGGCCACCATTGCTTTGAGGAGCTGATCCTCCCCTCCCTTCACTGGCCACGGATGCTTCACCCCTTTGCTCTCCAGCCAGTTTGGCAGCGTGTTTCCCACATTCCAGCTGTTCCCTGCAGAGATCATGGCTGGGGGGGAGATGTGGTCTGAAAGGCAGAAAATCTGTGTGGGTGAGGCTTTGGAGTCGCTCCCCCTGGAGTGAAGAGGAGCTCTCCAAGCACAGGGTGATGCCTTGTGGTTAGACATCAACCTGAACCTCTCTGTGGTTTGTATCTTTTCTGATATAAAAATTAATATATGAATTAATATATTAGCTCTGTTCCACCTGGTGTGAAGCTGTCCTCGACTTCCTGCTTCTGGAAATGTCTCTGATTATTTATTTCCTCCCAATAGCCACAGAAGGATATTTTTTTGGTTCATTTTTGCTGAAATGTAATGCCCTCCTCATCCAGTTGACCTCCAGGGCCATCTGTTTTTTTCTGTCCTCCTCATTCCTGGGGGCTGTTCGAAGCTTTCCCTGGATTTGTTCAAGAATGAGTCTTTTGCTCCTTTTTTTCTCTCCCAAGCACTCCCAGCCCTTTGGGTTTGCCTCTTGTCCTGTCACAGTGAATCTTTGGAAGAGTTTGGCTCCATCTTTTCTAGACCTTTTTTGAAATGCTTGAAGGGGAAAGGGTTCATGTTTCAGACAAAAGGCAAGGAGAACCTCAGGGAGAGATGGATAGCTTGTCCAAAAGCTGTCTGAGGAAATCAGGCAGGGCTTTGCTTGGTCCATGGGGACTGGCTTTGGAGCAGACATCCACCCCACACCTTCCTGACTCTTGTATGGAGCTGGGATGAGTTTCCACCTAATTATTTTATTTTTTTTTTAATGGGAATTAATAAAGTGATCCGTGTTTTCCTCCTAGCCCAGCTCAGGCATGAATTTTTGTAGAACAACCTGGCTTTGGTTTGTTGCTTCAGCTGCCAGCCTGAGAGACCTTCCCAAGGGCCTGGATCTGTCTAAACAGATTCCCTTGGGAGCAGTAGGATTCAGGCAGGACTCTGGGTAAACACAACCTCGCTGTACACAGAGCTAAACTCCCTAAAATATTTCTCTGAATATATTTTGATGTTTTTTTTTTTCCCTGTCCCCAGAGGCTAAAGCAGGTGAATTCCCTCTTGGAAGCCCTCCAGGTAAAATCCAGCTTGGTGATTGCAGGATACAGCTCAGGAATCTGGGAATCAGCAAACAGCCCTGCCAGAATGTTTCATGTAGGGATCTGTGTCGTGTTCCCAATCCTTGCAGAATAGAATCAGTCCAGTGTGTTTGCTAATTCCTCCTTGGAGGAGGTGTTCCAGGAGGCCAAGGCAGCTGTGATTTCCTGCTGGGGATTGCAGAACCCTTCAGTGACATCCTGAGGAGGAGGCACGGAGGTTTTCTTTTGTGTCCCTGTATTAAAAAGCCCTTTGCTGCTACTCCTGAAAATGTGAAGTCTGAATTTCCACAGTGCTTGAGTTGTTCCATCTGGAAGTTAATCCCTCTAATTCCCTGGGGCAGGGACACCTTCCACTATCCTAGGGTGCTCCAAGCCCTGTCCAACCTGGCCTTGGACACTTCCAGGGATGGGGCATCACAGCTTCTCTGGATACTCTGTGCTACCCTCACAGGGAAGAATCCCTTCCCAATATCCATCTAACCCTGCCCTCTGGCAGTGGGAAGCCATTCCCTGAGCCCTGTCCCTCCATCCCTGATCCAAAGTCCCTGTCCAGCTCTTCTGAGGCCCCTTTAGGCACTAGAAGGAGCTCTGAGGCCTCCCTGGAATCTTCTCTTGTTGAGGTGAGCACCCCCAGCTCTCCCAGCCCCTCCATGCAGTGCCACCTTACTTTCCTGGAAAATAAACAAAAATCTGGATAGTTGTACCCAGAGTGAGCATTCCAGTTTGCAAGCAGAGCTGTGCACCTGCCTGGACCAGGAAGCAGAAACGTGTGCTCGTGAAATCCAGGAAGTTCTTTTCAAAACTGATTTTAAAAACAAATGGGGATGGCTTCCTTCACTCCGAGGACGATTCCCGTGGTTATTTAAGAAGATTATCTTTGACTTCAAGGCTGTGTCAACGTGAGTCAGGCCCTCAAGGGCAGGGCTGTGTCACCAGGCCGTGGTTATGGATTTGCAAATCCCAGCTCCCTGTGGCAACCCCACCATCCCCTTTGCAAACAAACTGGGAAGGACTTGGAGCCAGCACAGGTATCCGAGGGAGAATGGAAACTCTTGCCGATGTTTGGAAAGATATCCAGCTGGATGTGACAGCAACTGGGGTGTAGTGGAAGGTGTTTTGGGGGTAAAGCAGAAATAAAAGGAGTTGCCTCCCAGTATGGATCCAGATCTGGAATTATACATGGGGCTGGAAGGCAGCTCTGCAGTCTGTGGTCCAACCCCCTGGGCTGGTCTGGGGGACAATTCAGCTGCTTTTCCCAACATGTGGATGGAAGTGCTGTTCCAAAGCCCATTTTTGATGAATTATGGAGTTTTATGGACTTTTCTTAGGCTACAGTAAGATGAAGGTGGGGTGGGAACTGAGCCATCCTTTGTAGTTCTCCCTTATTCATGGATGAACAATATTTCATGGGATAACAGGATGGTTTGAGTTGGAAAGGATTTCAAGATCATCCAGTTCCACCCCCCTGCCATGGGCAGGGACACTTCCCACTATCCCAGGTTGCTCCAAGCTCTGTCCAGCCTGGCCTTGGACACTTTCAGGGATGGGGCAGCCCCAGCTTCTCTGGGCAACCTCTGCCAGGGCATCGCCACCCTCACAAGGAAGAATTCCTTCCTAAATTCCAATTTAAATCTATTCTTTCTTTCAAACAGAATTATTTCTGTTTGCTGGGACATGTTTGCAAACTGATTTTTTTGAGTAATTAATCATTTAAATCTCTTCAGAAACCACACAGAGTTTTTTACTTTATGAACTTTTGCAAAGGGCTTTGGTTCAGTGTCACATAGGACGGGTTTATGACACGGCTTCCTTGACTCTAAAATGAGAGAAATATTTATCAGCCAGCTTTGATGCTGAAGTTTTTCTGTCTAAATTCAGGCTCTGAGCTCCTCAGAGGAGAAGTTGTTGTAGAGCTTCAAAGCCTTGTTCCCACAATTTGTTATCTTGGCAATGAACCCTTCCCAGTGCTTCCATTTGATTGTATCCAAGGAATTCAGGACACTTTACAGGTGCAAAGTTTTCCTGAGAGAAGAATCTCACAGAAAGCTTGGCTAGAAATGTTGCATTCTCCACCCCCCAAAACCCAGGTCTGGATGCCCAGTGCATCCTTGTCCCAGTTATCAGCCAGAATTAGAATATGCAGCTATTTATAAGGAAAACCTACCTCTGGATCCCAAAAATAGAGCGGGATAAAGCTTCGTGAGGAATTAAAAAAACATTGGAAATAACAGTGCTGCATTTCAACAGCTCAGGTTTGTCATGGGCCTTTCCTTAAAAAGCTGTTTTCTCCTGTGGTGACTAATTCCATGCATCTTTCCAGACCTATAGGATGGGAGGATACAGCCCAGGGGTGGAACTTTGAGTTTCCAGGAGAGAAGCAATGCTATAAATGAGGAGCAGAAATGGCTCAGCCTCGTTTCTCCTTCTGTGATTGGGAAAAAAAAAAATGATCCCACTCTGGAATGGACCTGCCTGGCCTGCAGAGAGGAGCCTGCTGCCACCCATCCCCATGGGATACTCATTCCCTTGGGATTGGGGGAACCCAGGACACGGCAGGGACCTTTCCTGGGATTATTTCCACCTCAGTGCTGGGAGGAGGTGACTTTGTCACTCCTTGTCCCCAAAAACAAAGCATGAGGATCTTGGAGCCAATCCAGCTGTAAATATCTGGGGGCTTGTAGTCAGCTCCTACAAACTCCTAACAGCCTCATTAAGGTCAGGTGCACCTAATCCTTAATGAACCAATAATGTTGTCACATGTTGTTCTGGAGTTTGGATGATTACAGGATTCCATAAAACCCCTTCTTTGGCCTCCAGGGCTGGCAAGAAGCTGCCAAAATAAATGAGGTTATTGAGCAACGATGGAGAAACAAGAACACAGCTCCATCCATCCATCCATCCATCCATCCATCCATCCATCCATCCATCCATCCATCCATCCATCCATCCATCCATCCATCCATGCCCCTGCTGTCCTGGATTTCCCAAAAAACCCCAGCCACTCCCCAGGGCTCCTAATCCCAGCTGGCACCACAGTTCAGAGGCTGGGACATGGATCAGGATGGATTCCATCACTCTGGCTCAGGTTCTTGGGAATTCTCAGCTTGAACAGAGCTCCCCTGAGCAGTTTAGGGTGGGGGACCCAGCTGCCTGCTTGTGGGGTGGGGGATGGTTGAGGTCTAAAGCTTGGAAAAATCCATGGAATCATGGCAAATGGAGAAATGACACTGAATAAAAGAGCTGGATGAAAGAAAAAAAAGAGGTTCTGAACGCCTCATCTTGGACTAGAAATTAGGAGGGATTTCTTCACAGAGAGGGGGGTCAAATATTGGGATAGGCTTCCCAGAGAAGTGTTGGTGTTCCAAATCTGTCAGTGCTTAAGAAAAATTTGGATAATGCCATTTGTAACAAGATTTAACTTTTGATCAGTCCATAGTGGTCGGGCAGTTGGATTAGATGGTCAGTGTAGGTCACTTGCAACTGAAAGAGCCCCTTCCCTTCCCTTCCCTTCCCTTCCCTTCCCTTCCCTTCCCTTCCCTTC
>VZRH01002702.1:151365-184931 GCA_013397555.1 Urocynchramus pylzowi | reverse complement strand
CTTCCCTTCCCTTCCCTTCCCCAGTGACCTCATGGCTTTTCAAAGCAGCCTTCTGCCAGAAATTGCATTTCATTCCCAAAAAAAAAGGGGGCACACCAGTGGGACTCTCAGCTGTGTTTTTCTATAGAGTAAGGATTCATGAATTACCTTTATAAAGGGGTAACATCATAGTTCAGATATTATCTGAATAAAACATCTCAGCTCCTTTATCCTGCCCAGGAGACAGAAAACAACAGATCCTCCAAGGACCCTTTTTGTGATGTTCTCCTAACTGGTGACATCTTGCACAGAGCTTGGATTTCCCAAGGTGACAGTCACAAATAATGATAATTATTGTACTTGGAGTGCTGATCTCCCAAGAGCAGATCAGAACAGGCCAGAGCCCGTGGAAATACCACCCAAGAGCAGGAAGAAGAAGAATAGTAATTTATTCTCCATTTGTTTTTTGACCATCACAGCTGTGAAAGTCTGGAATATGAGCCACAAAGATGCACAGATTTCAGATGAGTTTTTTTCTTCAAAGAAGAAATAAGAAATAGAATAGAAATAAGTGTGGGAGTTGACTTTTAGAAGCTCAGGAGACCATAGGCATGTTCTCCTTGAGTAGAAAAAGCCCCTTGAGTTAGCAAGACTGGCTCTCTGTGCTGGGAGAACCCCACCAGGCTGTGACATCTTTGCACAGAGCTGGAACAACAAAAATAAGATTTCAGACACCCCTTTTGTGATCCAAGGGCACCAGTAGGCTAAAACCCCTTCCTAATTGCTTTCCCCAAAGTTCTTAAGCTGCTCAAGGATGGTGGATGATGGCATTTTGTGGGGAAAAATCAGATATTTTGCTATTCACTCCTCTCCTTTCCAGGCTGACTTTCCCACTCTGCTGTGAGTGCGTCAAAGTCTGTCACCATCTCCCGGGTGTTTGTTTCTCTTTCAGATTTGGGTGGCATCTCCCAACACAGTGACAGCTGTCTTGATGCTAAAAACACCTCTTCCCCCGTGGCTTCTCTCCCTGGAGATTGGCAGCAGCCAGGAAAGATTAGGAACAACGTCTGGCTTGTTTTCAGCCCGGCTTTGTAAGGACACGGCTCATCTGATCCCGGCTTTGTGCGTGAGCTGGTAACGACACAGAGCTGCTGCTTTGGATTCCCTACACGGAGGGAGTTTCTGGAGGCCCTGTGAATTTCAGGAAACAGATTTTTGGGTGGAAAAGTTTCTGTTGAAGCTTCCACTAGGACTGAAGACACCTTTTTAAAGATTCAGAAGGTCCGTGAGGAAGAATGACATCAAAGCATGTTGATAATCAGCTCATGGTGAGCCTGCTCCCAGGAATCCCACTTTGGATCGATGTTCCTCACTGGGAGCAGTGGCACGTCCCTCTGCTAGCATCTCCCATCCCTGCTGGCTCCCAGCCACCCTCTGGAATCCTGCCACTGCCCAGGGCACAGTTTCGACTGGCAGATTTCCACCCGCCCCCGGGATTTCACGGAGGCAAAGCCTTCAGCCCCAGCCCGTGTTTGTGTCTGGTCCAGGGAACCCAGGGAGCAGCCAGGGAATGTGTGGAGCAGCAGGCCTCAAAGAAGGAGCAGAGCTTCTCCCAGTCATCCCAAGCTCCTCACTCTGCTCCTCTGGTGAGGTTTTTGGAGGTGTCCTGCACGAGGCCAGGAGCTGGGCTCGATGATTGTTGTGGGTCCCTTCCAACTCAGGATATTCTGTGATTCCATGATTCTAAATCCAAAGGTACTGCAGGAGCAAATGCACCGACAATGGAGTGCCTTGACTTCACTCAACCTGCTTTTCCAGGAATCTTTTCTATCTCCTTCCCTGATTACTGAGTCAAAGCCATTTCTTTGGCAAGGATGTGAAGGGATGGATGTCTCAGTCCCAACAAGACAGGAATAACTCTACTGCTCCTGGATGATGAGTCCAGGCAATGCTGGGCATTAAAACAAGGTTTAAATTGTGCTTCAGTACAGGGGAGTCACTGCTGGTGTGACTGGGAACACATCAAAGTGTCCTTGGAATGGGCAAGAAAGACCTGAAGACATGGAAAACGTATTCACCCCTTGTATTACACAGACCTGGATGCCAGGACAAGAGGGAATGGCTTCCCACTGGCAGAGGGCGGGGATAAATGGGATACTGGGGAGAAATTCTTGGCTGTGAAGGTGGGGAGGCCCTGGCACAGGTTTCCCTGAGAAGCTGTGGCTGCCTCATTCCTGGAAGTGTTCCAGGTATGGTTGGACAGGGCTTGGAGCAACCTGGGATAGTGGAAGGTGTCCCATGGCAAGGGGTTGGAATTTGATGGTTTTTATAGACTCATCCAACCCAAACCCTTCCCTGATTCCATTCAGAGACCTGCTGGCCAAAGGCAGCCTGTAGGATTTTTGTTCAGATTCTGGAGAAGGTTTTTGGGACTCTGATCCATGGATTTCATATGTCTTGGCTTTCAGTTCCCTGTAACATGTTGGATCTCACGGATTTCAGCAATTTGCCCAACCATGAGCTGGTGCAAAATCATTTCCCCCGCAAGGTGCAACATCCCCACCCACATTTACTGAGGATATTCAGAATCTTAAAGCTCAATCCTAAAAAATGTGTGGCTGGACCAAGCCTGGAGCCACCAACGTGTGACAATTCCCATCTGTGCAATGGGGACTGAGGGATAAAAGGAATCAGGACCCAGACCAGGGCACAGAAGGATTAAAACACATCCTGTGTGTTTTCCAACCGGATGGGAATGTGCAGAGTGCAGCCCCAGGTCTGTGCTGGAGGAGGAGCCCACCCAGACCATCTGCCCCAGCCTTTTGCAACACTCTGAGAATCTCTCTCATATCCAAATGACCCAAAATGACTTTTCTAAATTAAGATCCCAACCACGACGCAGTGCTCGACTTCCTTCCCCCTCAACACATCTGCTGCTGACACTGAAAGGTTCTTTTCACCTCATTTTTAGGCTTTGTTTTCAGGCCCGGGGCTGTACAGAATAAAGAGGGAAAGAGGCTTCTGTGTTCCTCTGGAATTAGGGATGTGAGAGTCAAGGGGGAGAAAAATGAAGATATCCAAGAGAGGATGTGCTGCCGTGTCAGAGGCAGATGCTCCAAGCCCTCCAAACCCTAATATGGAAAAATAGCTCTATTTTAAGACCGGAAAAAAGTGCACATGATAGGTTTGAGATGAGAAATAATTTGGGAGTGATATTGAAAATGATATCACTGCTGCTGTACTTCAGCACCGCCAGGCTCATTCCATAATTAATAACTCCTTCAGATGGAGTGACTTTCCTTTGAGGGTGCAGAATTAAACATTTAAATCCCTCTCTGTAAATACAAGGCTGTGGCAGAGCTCTCCAGAAGCCTTGCAGCTACATTCTAATGTATATTTATATTCTACATAAGTATTTTTAGCAAGAACTACAAGTCCTCTCTGTATTTGATGACATCAGAGCTCTGTTTTACATGCAATGTCCCGACTGCAAAAAATATCCCCTTCTTTTTCCTTCTCTTGGAATATTGCAATAATTTCTGCCCTTGTCTCACCTCCCTTTCACGTTTAATGTGCGTTCCAAGAGAGCTGTGTGGGGCTTTTTTCCTCTCTCTCGCTCCCAAAGATGATAAAATACATAAAATTTTTAGAAAATGAAACAGCCAAACAGGTCCTGGTGTTTCCCACTCTGCAATCGGGGCATGCTGGGATAACAACCACCACTCATGGCCTGACCAGTGTCCTGCTGTGGAAAGCAACTGGAAATGATCCCTGCTGGAAAACCCAGTCCTTTAAATATTAACCTTGCTGTTCCCATGATGCTTCTCTGGGAATCCTGCTCAGGGCAAACCAGGACTGAACCTCCTTTAGTTTAAATCCAAGCTGAGTGTTTTGTCTTTCCAGGGAAATTATCTTTTGGAATGCCCACTCCACCTTCTGGAATTGTGAAGCTCACAAGTAAAAGCTACTCAAGGCTCATACCTGATTTTTGGCTGGAGGTGGGACTCCACTGGGTATCCCAGCTGGAATATCCTCACAGATGGGCCTCTCTTGTTCTTTACTCTCTAATTTCTGGGTGGAAAAAAGCACTTCAGGTCTGTAACTGGAAGTGGGAGATGCAGATCAGGAAAAAATTCCTCCCTGTGAGGGTGGGGAGGCCCTGGCACAGGTTTCCCAGAGAAGCTGTGGCTGCCCCATCCCTGGAAGTGCCCAAGGCCAGGCTGGACAGAGCTTGGAGCAACCTGGGATAGTGGAAGGTGTCCCTGCCTGTCGGGGTCTTCTCTGCTGGAGATGACCCCAGGTGTTGGTGGAAGCCGCTTTTCCCAACCCAGCTGTCCAAGAAGGAGTCAGGAGTCTTCTGCTCGTGTTCTCAGTGATGTTTATTGTTTCTTATCTAAAATATTTTCTGTCTGACTCGCCCAGCTCTGGCCAGCAGGTCAGTCCAAGGCACACTGCCCCCCACGGGGCTGGTGCTGTCTTTTATACCATGAACTACCTATTAGATATTTACAATTGTGTGCCAGTCCCTAACACCTGTGTTAGACAGTGACTTTCTACTCTGAACCAATCTAAAAATGCCAGCATCACCTAAAAGACGGATGTGAGGAAGAAGAAGGAAGAAGGACAGGGCATGCCCCAATCCCTCCATCTTAGGGTTTTAAACCCCCCTGTACCAAATCCCAAATTTTCTCCTTTCACCCTCTAACTACTGCTACTGTGCTGTCTGAACTTTTGTGACTTGTGACTCCTCATATAAGGTTGGTAATTTGTCCCATGGGCTGAGATCAAAGCCCCAAGTGTTTTTGGCTTCCTGCCAGGGCTGCCCAGACCCCTGTCCGGGGTTCAGGGCACGGAGAGGAATGTCTTGGATTCCGACACCTGCCCATGGCAGCGGTTGGAATTTGATAATTTTGAATCTCCTTCCCCACCCAAACCATCCCATGACTCTGCATACCTCTAGTGCTGCCCCACATTTGCAGAAGGGATGGAAGATGGTGGAAAAGGTAATTTTTTTTTACCAGATAAAGCATAAGGCACTGAGGAATGCCCTCAAATTTGGAGATAAAACCTCTGCATGTGCTGGGAAGAACAAGCCCTCAGACGGACAAGAAAAATCCTTCAGCAGAGCAACATCAGCACTGGATTCTGCTGGCTGTGAAGCCTCACCCGGCAGGGCTGAGGGGTTGCAGGTCTTTTTCTGGCCCTTTGGAGACACATTTTCCTCTGTTCTATTTTCTCCAGCCTATATTTAAACTTCTCCCTCCCCGTGTCCACTGACCCAGTGACGCAAAATTCCGGCCAGGCCTTTGAATCTCCTGCATTTCCTGGGGCCGTGGCACTCACTGGGTTTAACTCCTAAGGGGCAAAGGGAGGGATAAATAACAGCAATAACCAAAGAAACAGCAAATTCGATTTTTTAAAGTGCTCCCAGTGATGCCTGTTCAGCTTTGTGGCTGCCACAGTGTGAACAGGTGACTTGTGAGGCAAAAAAGGCCATTTTGCACCCCTGCGTGAAGGGTTTGTCACCTCTCCTAATCAAGGAATGTATCAGAGGTGCTTTGAAGATAAAAATCTGCTTCTGAGTCTGTTTTGGCTCCAGCAGAAACTCGTGGGTCACGTTGGCAGGTTAAGTCCTGGGTGACAGGAGGCTGGGAGGGGCAGGATGCTCACAGCCAGCACTGGTGACACGAGGGGACAGTCCCCACATGGCTGAGTTCTCCCAGGGCATATCCCAAAAAAGCCTCCTGTCCCACTGGACTATATTTTACCCTTTCCCCACTCCTTTTCCAGCAGGGATAGCCTTAAATCTGGCTTTTTGCCAAAAAATCCAGGAGGATTTTTGCACTCCCGTGCTCATCCCTGTGTGTGGTTTTCCCCCTGTCTGGCACAGGGCAGTTTGGGAGCTGAAAAACAAGCCAGAAAGCCCCTCCCTGCACCCTGTGCTGCCCCACACTCCTTTCCCAAGGGAATATCGAGCACAAAAGAAAGATGCTGCAGGCTGAAAAACAGAGAATCCAACTTTATTTACGAAATTCTCACCCAGAAGGGAACCCTCACCCTCCCAGTCCCTCTGTATCCAGACCCTGCCCCATCCACAGGTGGAAAACAGAGCCCAGAATCCTGCAGAAAATGTGGAAAGGCTGCTGGAAACACAGCTGGGAGCCAGGATAAAAAAAAAAAAGGAATGTGATCTGAGGATGGCAAGGATGGAGATTTGCTTCTGGCCTGACACATCCGACTGTTTTTGAAGCAGGGAAAAACAGAACAGACAAGTGGGAAGCAGGGGCTGGTGCTCAGTGTCTGTGAGGGTGGGTGGAATGCTGGGATTTGAGTAACTTCCAATTATTATCTTCTCCATGGCATTTGCTCCCTGTAGATCTCAGCATTGCCAGGGGGGTTTCAGGGGAGTTTTCAGTGTTTTAGTGGAGCTCTGAGGGTTTCACCTCCAGGAAAAAGGGCTCACCATCCTCCTGAGCTCTGCCAAGGAAGGCAAAGTTGTCAGAGTTTTCTTCTCTGGTACTGAGACAGACCTTGAGAAACTATTCCCTCTGTGCAAGGAGGAAAAAGAACCCCCTACTTTGGTTTATTGTGGACAAAGAGTGGAAAAAAAAAAAAAAAAGGATGAAAACCAGACTTTGCCACAGAGGAGGTTGCAGGGATGCAGTGAACACACAAGGATGGTGCAAGGGGTGTATCCATGCTCCACTCTATCCTTGCTTCCCAATCATCTGGATGATCCCTGGCAATAGGAACAGAGGGAATGGAAAATTTCCTGCATCTCTGTGAGCTGGGCACTCCTGCCTCATTCATATCTGCTTCCACTCCAGCTGCTTTTACAGCAGGCAGGGCCTCAGAATCAATCCCACATCTGCTCCAAGCAAATCCCAGCTGGGATCCCAGCACTTTTAACCAATTTTTCCCAGAGCTGAGGGTCTGGGATAACCATTATTTTCCCTATCCTGCAGTTTCTGCTATGAAGGGATGAAGGGAGGGCAGAATAAGAGAAGAATTTGCTTGGAATAGTCTTTAAAACATCTGGAAAGGGAAATCTGGGAGCTCCAACTGCAACCTGAGTTCAGGCAGAAGCTGAGGGAGGGGGGGCGTGTTTGTCTGGCCAAACTTGGAAATTTGGGTTGCAGGTCTGACCTACCCTGGTCTGTCAGTCCAGGGGGTGTTCTGAGCTTTCCAGAAATCCATTCAGTTCCCACATGGAAGCTGAGCCCTTCTGAACTCATTCCTTAGTTTATCCTTGGAATTAAGCTCCAGATTTCTGCAGTTGCCACCCACACCGTGATGGGCAGGAAGTAACTGGGACCAGATCCATCTGCTCCTCTCAATCAGGACATGGCACAGGATTCCCAGAGAAGCTGTGGCTGCCCCTGGATCCCTGGAAGTGTTCCAGGCCAGGTTGGATGGGGCTTGGAGCCACCTGGGATAGTGGAAGGTGCCCCTGCCCGTGGCAGAGGGTTGGAACTGGATGTTCTTGAAGGTTCCTTCCAACCCAACCCATTCTCTGTGGATCCTGAGGACCAGAAGCAGCTGAAGGTGAGGAACATCTGCTTAAACAGCTGGAAACTGGAGATTTGAGGGGTTTAAGTCCAGGTGCCCAATCTCTTGGCTTGAGCCCAGCGTTGAAGATGGGGCGAAGCCACACGCCAGCGAAGAAGGACATTCCCAAAGCATCTAAGAGTTCATGAGGCAGCTTGGCAGGGAGAGTGCTGGGCTTTCAGCTGGAGCTGGGACACTTGTGACCTCACAGGGAGCACTGGAGGACCGTGCCAGCCACCAGGGCCACCAGGCCCAGCGCTGCAGAGCTGCTCCTCACCCCGCCGCTCTTGGTGTCGTCCGTGCACAGGTCGGTGTAGCAGCAGGATTTGGGCCTTTGGGCCCCTATCCCGTTGTAGGAGAGGCATTCCTCCTCACAGTCCCTGGTCACGGTGATGTTGCCAAAAAAGGGATAACCTGGGAGAAACGGGTTGGAAAGGAGGAGGAGGTGAGAGAGGGGAAAAAAAAAGGAAGGAAAATGGGATTGAGAAACCCTGACAGAGGAGGAGTTGGACATCCCTAATCCATGGGTGCCTCTAACCCAGCCTGTTTTTTGTGGGAACAGGCCTGCCAGCTCTCACTGCTGACTCTCTCTCACCCTCCTGCTCCTTACAAAATCATTCCAGCATGGACAAGGGACACAATTCCCTGTAGATGTTTGCACACTCTATAAATTCAGGATCCACAGAGATATTGGGGTAGGAAAGGCAGCAGAGAGGGAACAGGGGCAGTGAGTCCTGATACTTCACTGTGAGGCTCCAAATCTGATTTTGGAGGGAAGGATTTCTCTCCTTCCCTCTCTAAAGTGGGATCATTTCACCTGGGTTTTTACAGAGATGTTAAAGGGTAATCCAAGCTGGGACTGGGATGGGGAGAGGGAAGTGTGGCCAGCAGATTGAGGGAGGTGATTCTCCCACTCTAGTGGGACCCCACCTGAAGAGTGGGAGCTGCCTCCAGCTCTGGGGTCCTGACACGACAAAGACAGGGAATTGTTGGAGCAAATCCAGAGGAGGCCACGGAGATGCTCCAAGGGATGGAGCCCCTCTGCTCTGGAGCCAGGCTGGGAGAGCTGGGAATGTCCAGCCTGGAGAAAGGAAGACTCCAGGGAGACCTCAGAGCTCCTTCCAGTGCCTGAAGGGTTCCAGGAGAGCTGGAGAGGGACTTGGGACAAGGGATGGAGGGACAAGACAAGGAGGAATGGCTTCCCACTACCAGAGGCCAGGGTTAGATGGCATTTTGGGAAGGAATTCTTTGCTGTAAGGGTGGTGAGGCCCTGGCACAGAATTCCCAGAGAAGCTGCAGCTGCCCCATCCCTAGAAGTGTCCACGACCAGGTTGGACGGGGTTTGGAGCAACCTGGAGACACTGGAATGTGGGGCTTTGGAGTCCAACGACCTTTAAGCTCCCTCCCAGCCCGAGCCATGCTGGAATTCTCGGGTTTCTGCCCAGGACCCCTCAGGGGGAGCGGGGGGACTCACCTGTGTCCACGGAGTGCAGCGTGGTGGTGCACACGGTGGCTTTCGGGGGACACACGATGGGCGTCCTGCACTCGGAAATGTCTGTGGGCTCCTTGCACGCGTAACATCGCAGGGCCTGGGCTGCAGAGGGGACACAAGGGCTCTCAGGTGACACAGACAGGAAGACAGACCCACATCTGAGGCTTTCTGACCAAAATGCAGCACTGTCCAAAACTGGAGGCAATGGCAAAGGCTGGATATGCCAGGGGGGAAAAGAGCAAATCCCACACTGGAGGACAAGGGTGGTGTAGCAGGAGCTGGGCCTGAGCATGACTTTGGAGGCTCAGCAGCCCAAAAAAAGGGGGATTTAGAGGGATCTAAGCTTGAGCTTTGGTAGGTCTGAGTGTTCTCTGTAAGAATTCAGCCTGGAGAAGAGGAGGCTGAGGGGAGACTTTTTGGGATCTACAACTTCCTGATGAGGGAAGTAGAGGGGCAGCACTGATCTCTCTGGAGCAGAATCCAAGGGAATGGCCTGAAGCTGTGTCAGGGGAGGTTTAGGTTGGATATCAGGAAAAGGTTCTTCCCCCAGAGAGTGGTCAGGCACTGGAACAGGCTCCCCAGGGAACGGTCACGGCATCAAGAGCTCAGGAAGTGTTTGGACAACGCTCTCAGGCACAGGGTGGGATTGTTGGGATGTCCTGGGCAGGGCAAGGAGTTGGAGTTTGATAATCCTTGTGGGTCCCTTCCAAATCAGGATATTCCATGATGGTAAAAACCAGCTCCTTCTGCTGAGAGCAGCATTCCCAGCTGTGACAGTGGCAGCTCCCCCATCCCTCCCCTCACAGCAACAGCTCCTTCCTGCTTGTTTAAGGGAAATTCTGCAGGAATCAGTAACTGAGAGCAGGATTTAAATTTCGGAGCTGTATCAGAGATCCTGGGGGCTGAGTGTGGCCCAAAACCAGGGGCTACTGCTGCTTTTTGAAGAGGTGATGCACAAACCCTTGCTGGCTGCCACCTGAGGGAGGGACATCTCTAAATATGCAAATCTTGGTCACAGCAGCTCTCAAAACCCGCAGTGTGAGCACTGTCCATCCACAGCTGAGACAGAGTGTGGGTTTGCCAAAGTCCTGCTGGTGTGGCTTGATGACAAAAACCAACCTGGGTTGAGATTTTCTGTCCTACCTTCCTTCCACCGGCTGAAAAACAACCTGCAAGCGTCCAGTGCCATCTATTGGTAAAAATTCACCGACGCTGGTTTTTTTTTTGTTCCCGTTCTGCCGTCAGAGGAACCTCTGGGGCTTTGTGATAAGGATAAATATTTTTGAAGGCATTTGCTTGAACACCTGACTTCAGAAGGGAATTTTCGAGGCATCTACTCCTCGCAGCAGCTCCTTTGGAAAATTCAGCTGTGGGGTAGAGCCTACACAGAGCAAAACTTCTCTTTCTCATTCCTTAGCTCTTGATAAGGAATTCAATTCAAAGAGACAATTCCTTGTCTCTTTGCAGAAGTAAAAAACATTTTTTCATGGGAATATTTCAATTTTCTCGTGGCCATACTCGCTGTAAACAAGGGTGGTGGAGCCATCCCTGTTTATCCCAGCTCAGGACCTCACTAACTCCCTTCCCAATGATCCATGATTCAACCCATAAAATCGTTATATATTTTAACAGAGGTAACACATTATCAGCAATCAACTGATCATCAAATTATCAGCAGTTTGGATGTCTGTGGATGTGTAGGATGGACGGATGGATGGACGGAGCAGTTCTGGCTTCAGGCACTTGAGAAACTGCCCTGCAACCCTTGGGGTGAGGTGGTTTCCATTTACAAACCTCCACATTTTCATGGGCGAGCTGGGAAGTGCCTTGGCAGAATTAATCCCAGTTAAAAGCAGGTTTAAGGAAGGAAAACCTCAACCCCTTCATCTTTCTGACTCAGGGTGGGGCATTTAGAGGACATGGGTTTTGTGGGAAGGCTTCATGGAAGAGGAAAGCCCAAATCCATAAGGGCTGGGACAGGAGAACTGAACAGAGACAGCTCTGCATCCTGCTCTGAGCCAAAAATTCCTTGTTCCTCACTGTCCAACAGGACTTTCTGTTCCTTGATATCAAGCCTCAGGAATATGAACGGTCACAGACGTATCCCTCAGCCACAGCAGGGGTGCCTAGACCAGCTGCTTCCCTTTGGATCATCCCAAAACAATTATTTCTGCCTGTTTTCAACTATAAAGGAAATGGGGTTGATAACTCTGTTCCCACAAAATCCTTTGAGACCTTGTGTGGTTTCACAGAAATTGCGTTAAATCCAAGACAGGAATTCACATGGAGACGTTTGATCCCTGCCCGGGCTGCCCTTCCTTTGAGATCTTCCATGGAAACAGCCTGAGGATCTCTGGGGCCTGTGGGCTGTAGGTTACACCCCTCTGGGGTGGTGTCATCCCTGGAATGCCTGTTCCAGGCAGGGATGTGGCTGCAGTTGGTCACATCTGCACGGAGCAAGGACACAGCAATGGCCAAGGGAAATTCCCTTGCCAGACCCAAGGGAATTTCCCATTTCCACCTATCTCCTGGAATAAGGGAAAATCCTGGAGCTGGGGGTTTAATAAAACTTTCCAATGTCCTTGGAGTTATTCCTCATACCCCCACCTTAATCTGTATTGAAGTTTCACCTTCTGGCTTTCAGCACTTCCAGCAGCCTGCTGGGAGCTTTTAGGGATGTCAGGAGCTCGGGATGAACGTTCCTGATGGGACAGGGTGGCAGCTCAGGTAGAGGCTGACACTTCAAGCTCTTGCCCAGGCTGGTCCTGCCCTGTGCCTTGTGGTTGTCCCCTCCATCCCTGGATGTGGGTGACAGGTATCCAAAGGACGTGCATCGCTCCCAGTCAGGCATCACAGCTCTTCCCACCAGGAATGCATCTCCCCTTTCCCATTTCACCCTCTCCTTCGACCTTCTTCAATACAAAAGGCATCATTTCCCTTACCTGGGGGTTACCAGGTCTTTCCCCTCCCTGTCCTCCCAGGAATTTCCCCAGGTGGGGGGCCCTGGAGTGTTGGGAATGAGGAGCTCTTACCCAACTCCACGAATGCCAGGCTCAGCAGGAATCCCACCAGGAGTTTCTTCATGCTGAGAGCAGATCCAGGCAGCCAGGACAGATCCAGAGAGCTTCTCCCAGGGAGCTTTATATGTTTTCCCACCCTCCACCAGCTGTTGTTGATCCTGTGGGCGGATTCCCTCGGGGTGATCAGGGGAAAGCCCAGCTCCAGTCTGGATTGGGATTTGCAGAGGAACGAGTTCCCTGACGAGGTGACATCACCACAACAGGGAGCAGACTCCTGCCATACCTCAGCTCTTTCCCAGGTTTATGTCCTGGGGCTGGTCCCATGGAAAAGGAAAAACACGGCTGGCACTGCAAGGTGTGGCCCCATGCCAGGGCTTGGATGGGGAATGTGACAAGGTTTGTTTGCTCCTTCCAGTCTGGCTCCACGAGCCCAGAGCTGGCTTGTGTCACACGTGTGGCACTGGCCAACAACTGTCAAGGGGCAAGTGACAACAGGCTGGGCTTCCACGTGCTTTGGAGAGATGATTCCACAGGCTGGCAGGACTGGGGTTGCCCAAAGATGTCTGTTTTCCCAAACCCAGTTCGAGATCAAGCCTGGTTTCTGGATCCCTTGATTATTAACTGAGCTGCTGGGCATGGGAATCACTTGGGAGGCCAGTGAGATATGGTGCTTCCAAGTCTGGAATTTTTGGGGTAACTCACATGGTCTCAGGTCCTGGGTCATGCTGGCAAAGCAGGACACAGCCTTCCCTTGGAAAGCTGTCACTTATTTATCAAATTTTATCCTGAAGCTGAGAAATAAGCCCAACATGGAGCAATTAATCAATTTTCCCACTCCAGCACCTTCCTGATAGCAAATTTCACTTTACCCACATCAAGGCAACCCTTTCAAACGTCATAATTTATTTTGTATCTTATCCAATATTTGGGGAGACAGCTTCAAATGCTTGGAGCTGGGGAGAAATTATTTACTTCTCCCTTTGGATTGAGTGGCTGGTATTTTATATTTCACAGGAAAAGCTGATAGAATTTTCGTTGGGTTTGTTGTGATCCAAATTGGAAAACCCTGGTGTTGTGCAATTTCCCATAAAACAGCTGAATAAGCCAAAGAGGCAAAGTTTGTGAATCACTGGAGCATTTGGAGATTTTAGGGTTGGAGATGAGGTGAGTGAGGGAGCTTTAATGAGGCGCTTTGCCTGTCACAGACTTGTCACGACAGCACACGTGGGAATATTGCTGCCATTCCCAGCAGCCTTTCCTTCCTCCCAGATGGAGGATGGCTCCCAGTAACCTGAGAAGCGTTGCTAATGAAAATTTCCACAGCCACGGATGACACAAAGCTGACAGAGCTGTGGGAAAGGGAGAGAAAGACCTACACCCTAATCCTTCTCTGTGAGAGCAAAAATTATCCTTTATTTTATCTTCCTGTGCTCTCCGAGTTCAGGTGCTAAAAAAAGAAAAACTGGATAAAGCATAATTTTCTGGGGACATAGGAAAAAATCCACTCTGTGAAAGCCACCAGACCTGGTTACAACCAGATCCTTGCTTGGAACTGGGCAGCTCAAGGCATATTTGAGCAATATCCTAATTAACAGCCATGAAACTGGAAAAGATCCAGTGCTTTCAGCATTCCAGGTGGTTGTGCCTCAACGGGAAAGCACAGTGGGGCTGGCACAGTAAAGCTGCTTGGTGGATTGTGGAGTGGAAATGTCCATGGAGACATCTTCTCGTACCTGAAAGTCATTCCATACCGAGAAATTCTTGGGATAAATCTCTGTGGTTGAAGGAATAGGGATATAAATACTTAACCCCTGTCTTAACTCTGTCTTCAGGGCTTGGAAAGTTTGGAGATCTTTCCATAAGGCAAAACCCTGGCAAAACACCAGAGCTCCTGCTGAGGTGCAGCAGTGCCAGACTTCAGGGAAAGAGGATTTGGGAGTGTTCCAGTAAAACTGTGGAGGCAAGGAAACACCTTTAAGGTCTGTTACTTTTAAGGTATTCCTTGATCTAAAGATAATCAAGAGCTTACAGAGAGATGGAGCCCTGGAAACAAACCCAAAACCCAGCACAAACAACCCCAGGTGGTGTCCAGGCGTGTGTTGGGATAGGAGGGATTTGGATTTGGATTTTGGAAGTGGCAACACCCTCCTGGCTTCCCAGGTAGAATTCCACTGCCACTGTCAAGAACAAAATGGGATCTAATGAAAAAAAAAATAAACAAACCAATAATGAGGAGCGTGAGACAACAGGATTCACACCAAAAAATGACACTGGAATACACTGGCTCCTTTTAGCTTGGCAGAGTTAAGACAAACCTAAATTAAATTAAATTGGAAATGAAGGTTGGATCTTAAACAGTAAAAAAAAATTGGGATTACTTTTGTAAACAAAGACAGGAAAGAAACCTGACCTGCTTTAAACCTGATAAATATGTGGGAGCTGTGGTTTGACAGAGCAGTTAGGTAAGGTTTAGACAGCTTGTAGGACTCAGGAGGCCCTAAAAATTCCCTTCTCTCTCTGTCAGGGGTGGAATAATCCCTGGGAAAGGTTTTAAGCACTGACTGACAGGAGCCAGAAGGGACTTTGGTTGAAATGTCATTTCAGGTCTGGGGAGCTGAGAATATCAACGAGGCGTGGTGTGTTAGGGAGAAAGGTTTGTGTGCCAAAAGCCTTCAGGAATTCTCAGTAGGATCAATCCAAACCTTCTCCCAGCCTGTCCCTGGGACACTGTCCTAATTTATAAGGTAATATAAGGAGATATAATCTCTCTGTGCTTATCACAAATACCAGGAAAGGCAGATGACAGAAACTCAGAAATTTGGTTTTTACGGGTAAGAAGGCGAAGTGCTTCACCTGCTCTAACTTCCCTTACAGTCAATTCTTGTTTGAATGATTAAACACCACATTTTTATGAGATGTTCTGTGGCAGGGAGTGAGCACCAAGCTTTGCTCAGCTGTTCCAGTTGTTGATTAGCAGCCACACATGAAATTAATCCTGTTTAAAATATTTCTACTCTGATTTATGGACTCCCTACAGCCAGGGGCTCTTGTTGCACCTCTCTACTAAATTCAATTTCTCACTGCTGCAATTTTCCTCTTCTCCACAGAAATGTATTTTGTCTGGGACATCTCTTGGATAGACATTGGTGGGGTCTCTGACTCCTTCTCTGGAAAGTCTGTTCTCCAAGGCTTTAATCCTTCTGAACTCCCTCTGTTTCACCACCTTCTCTCCTACATTGTCCAGCCCTGATCTGGACATTTTCTTGAGCCATTCCGTAGAATCCCAGAATGTTTTGGGTTGGGAGTGACCTTCAAGATCACCCAGTTTCAGTCCCCTGCCATGGGCAGGGACACCTTCCACTATCCCAGGTTGCTCCAAGCCCCATCCAGCCTGGCCTTGGACACTTCCAGGGATGGGGCAGCCAGAACTTCTCTGGGCAATCTGTGCTAGGGCCTCCCCACCCTCCCAGGGAAGAATTTCTTCCCAAAATCCCATAAAACCCACCCATTCTCAGTGGGAAGCCATTCTCCCTTGTCCTGACACTCTACACCCTTGTCCAAAATCCTGACACTCCATGCCCATGGAAAATCCCAAAATCACTCTCCAGATCTCCTGGAGCCCCTCTTCAGCTACTGAGGGCTCACAACAAGGTCACCCCAGAGCCTTCTCCTCTGCAATCCCAGGAATAAAGAAAACAGATCCTCCTGCCATGATACAAACACCAACCAACCCCCTCTGACACCGTGGTCATGTCATGGTAACCATGGCATCAATCTGCACGGCATCAGTGTCTTTCCTGAGAGCTGATTTGCAGGATGGAGTCTGCTCCATTTTCCAGACATCAGATTCCCGAGCATCCTGGTGACAACTGGTCTGCAGGAAAATACAGACACTGTTGAGCATTACACTGAGCCACCTGGAGTTCAGCTCCTGTGATTCCAGTGGGGTAGAATTTTTGCCAGGGGACTTTTGGGATGCTCCACCATCTCCTGGTGTGACTCAGTAGCAGGGAACCTCTCTGCCCGTGCCCGTGGCCGCAGCGGTGTTTGATGATCCGATGGAAGTTCCACCTCTCATGGGTGTGTGTCAACAACAAGACTTTGGGCTTGTTGGGGTGGAGTTGGTCTCCACCCTCCTGATGAAACTCTGCCACTGGGCAGGAAGGAATTCAGGTTTCGTTGGGCTGGAAAAGGGTGAAAATGTGAGCACCCTTCTCCAAGGAGCGTTTTAGCTCTGTCTTCCACGGGCTGTTTGATATTAAATGTTTCTCCTCCATGGGGAGCATCCAAAAAAAAAAAAAATCCAGATTCACAGCTCTGATTCAGTCTCTAAAAAGCTCATACCCCTTTTTTTTTTTTTCTGTGTCTGAGCTTCATTTTGCTGCTTTGCACCCCCTGTCTGAAGATATGAGGTGAGAAATTGAACCTCCCCAAGCAGAGAAGGAAACTGTACTTGCATTTCCCAAATTCTGGCTTAAACTCACTAATCACAAGGCTAAAATGCAGGTGCCCCTAAGGATGGGAGGAAAGATTCCAGACTTGCTGGATTTTTACAAAAAGATGTAAAGACTTGTACAAAAAGATGAGTTGTGTTCAGGGCTCTGAGAGAAAAAAGGGGAATCCAGGGATACATCACGTGGAGGTTGGAATAATTGAATCATGGAATGGTTTGGGTTGGAAGGGAGCCTAAATCTCATCTCATCCAACCTCCCAGCCATGGGTAGCGACATCTTGCACCAGACCAGGTTGCTCAGGTTCCTCTTCTTCCAGCCAGAGGACTGAGGACAATTCCATCAGGCATCACCTGTGTTTGGCCCACCCTGGGAATGTGTCCCTCAAGCATTTTCTGAAAACAGCATAAATGTCCAAGATGTGATTCTGGATTGGATCCCAGAGGGATGAATATCCACAATTCAGGCATTTCAGGCTTCCTTTAAGCTGTACCAGTCCTACCATGGACTTGAGACATGTCTAGCTAGTGTAAAGTGGTCCCTGAGTGCGTCGTGTCCTGAACCCAATGGATTTGTTCCAGGGAATGCCCAGGCACACTCTGAGGGCCAAGGATGTTTCCAGAAATGTTGTTCTGGTTAGAAGGATGAGAAATTCAGGCACGAACTGTGACAGGGGTGATCGGGATCAGAGAATGGATCCTGATCCCTTTTAAATTCCCTTTTTATTCCAGTGTGATTCCCTTTTCCATCCCAGTGACAGTTGCTGCCAACCCTATGTGAAAGCCCACGTGACCCATAAATGCCATTCCATCAAGTAGGGAGCATTTGGCCATGTGATTTTCCATCTGAAATTTGGATGATTTGGAATAATGGGATTGTTAAAGGTTGGAGAAGACCTCTGAGATCCCCAAATCCAGCCACCACCATGTTCCCCATTAAACCATGTCCTCAATTGCCAGATCCATGTGGTTTTTTTGAACACTTCCAGGCATGGTGACTCCACCCTTTTCTGGTGTTTAAATACTAAAAAAGCCAAAGCTGAAGGATGCTGGGAATATTCCTGGGGGCTGCTGTTGGCTGGGAGTCTCCAGTATTTTTTTCCACACTTTATTCAGCTGATGGCACTGTTGATCTCTTATCAACATTCTGCAGTACAAGGGCAACATGCAGAGACTGGCCAGTCACAGAGCTACTTCCTTCCCTTTATCAGGAAGATTTTCCCTCTTTATCAACTTTGGTTGTGCAGAGAAAGGAAACAGAGACCTCACTACGAACTTGTCACTTGTCAAACCCAGGGACTGTCACCGAGCCTGTGACTGAGAAGTGCCTGACATCACTTTGTCAACCTTCAGCATCCTCAGCAGTGCCTTTGACTGACAGGCTGGCAGCAAAGTCTGTCGCCAGATACAGATCTGGATGAGTCAAGCTGAATAAGTAACCCCTGCTAAGTAATAAAATTAGCCTGTGCTGGGTGTTGCCATGGGGATCCAGCACAATAATGGGAATAGCACGACAAGGAAGCCAGTTCCCATCACTGGGGTCTGTATGGTCAAGGCATAAAGTTGTGGGAGCACCAATTAGCAGAAAATGCAGCAGAAATAACCTTTTGAAAATTTGCAGAGTCACGGACAGATTGAAGCAGGACAAAAAGTCTGGAGTGGGAGTCACCTGGCCTAAGTACAGCCTGTCTTCTCTACCATAGGTGGCTCCTGGGTGACTCACTGGAGCTGTTTCTTTTTCCAGTCAGGCACACAAATCCGAATTTCATCAGACAAAAGCTTCATCAAAAAGTGGATGGCACTGGGGATTACCTGCTTCCCTTCACTGGCTTTAAAGGGAGCCCTGCAAGGGTGGGGATGGGGTCACCTGGAGGCCTCTTCTTAGTAAATGTGTCTGTGTTGTCATGGAATTGTGGAGTGGTTTGTGTTGGAAGGGACCTTAAAAATCATCCAGTTCCAGCCCCTGCCATGGGCAGAGACACCTTCCACTGTCTCAGGCTGCTCCAAGCCCCATCCAGCCCGGCCTTGGACACTTCCAGGGATCCAGGAGCAGCCACAGCTTCTCTGGGAATTTCATTCCAGGGCCTCACCACCCTCACAACCAAGAATTCCTCCCCAATATCCCATCTAACCCTGCCCTCTGGCAGTGGGAAGATATTTCTGTCCCTCCATCCCCTTTTCCAAAGTCCCTCTCCAGCTCTCCTGGAGCCCCTTCCAGTGCCTGAAGGTTTAAGGTCTCCCTCNACACTTCCAGGGATCCAGGAGCAGCCACAGCTTCTCTGGGAATTTCATTCCAGGGCCTCACCACCCTCACAACCAAGAATTCCTCCCCAATATCCCATCTAACCCTGCCCTCTGGCAGTGGGAAGATATTTCTGTCCCTCCATCCCCTTTTCCAAAGTCCCTCTCCAGCTCTCCTGGAGCCCCTTCCAGTGCCTGAAGGTCTAAGGTCTCCCTGGATCCTTCTCTTCTCCAGGCTGGACATTCCCAGCTCTCCCAGCCTGTTTCCAGAGCAGAGGGGCTCCATGGAGCCCCTTGGAGCATCTCCATGGCCTCCTCTTGACTTGCTCCAGCATCTCCACATCCTCCTGCTTCTGGACTCCAGAGCTGGATGCAGAATTCCAGGTGGGATCTCACCAGAGTGGAGCAGGGGGGCAGAATCCCCCCCTCACCTGCTGCCTGAAGGGTGGGAACACAGCTCAGGACACAGGGGACTCTCAGGGCTGCCTTTCCCTGCCAGAACAACTCTCAGGCACCCTCTGGGATTCTTGGAGTGTCCTCTGCAGGGCCAGGAGCTGGACTCAGTGATCTTTGTGGGTCCCTTCCAACTCTGAACTTCCCTTGAATTTTGCCAGTCCATCCCAGCAGGTCCAAGCTCCTTCCTCATCCATCCACATGTCCAGCTTCAATGACCACATCCAACACTCTCTCCATTTGTTGTCCTGCTTCTCAGTATCCTACACAATTCCAGAGCCCTTTGGCTTTGCCAATTAATTTTGATTTAATCCAACTTCAGCTCCTTTTAGCCTCCTACACCACAGACCAATCGTGTCTCTCCTTCCCTCCCTGCTGAGAAGTTTTTGAGGTGGCACACCCTGATTTCTGGGATCAGGAGTGTAAAACACTTGGAATAATATTGACCCCTCATCCAGCTGAGTTTTGGGATGATTCACTTCTAGATAAGCAGAAAAGCATTGATATATAGATAAATATGTTGATCTCCAGATATATTTGTTGATGTCCAGAGAAAAGAGCAGTGAAGTGGAAGTTCAAGGGTATGGATGCAAAGTATGAAGCTTGTGGTTCACTGAAATCAAAGATTCAGAAACCTCTTTGGGTTTTTTTTCTGTAAAAAAAGAGGAAAAGTGGAGAAAAAATTTCTAGAGAGAGTAACTGGCCTGACATAGGTGAGTAATTTCATTATTCCAGGAATGAGAGGGAAGCCTAAACAAATGGATGAAAAATGGAGCAGCAGACAAAACAACATGAGGGAGGTTAAGAAATATACAAAGTATACATTTGCAATAGTCAAAATTACTTAGATCTCGAAAAAGACATTGAATGTTATTTATTCATTTATTTAAAATGAATTATTTAAATATTATGTAAAATTATTGAACCTTTAAATTGAGAGGCAAAATAAACTGGTGACAGATGAAAACTGAATATTAAATTAACCACTTGTATATTCAATATATATAAAATGCTTTTGATTTTGGGGGTAAAGACAGCATAGAAAAAGGTGTCCAGAAAAAGAAACAACCACAACTGAGGCGGAACAAAAAAATTCAATGTGTCCAAGCAGGAACAAAGCAGGACAGGAGGTTTTCCATCCCAGAACTCTTGGAGAACTGAGATACAGAACAACAGGTCCAAGTGCACTCCCAAATATTGTTTATAAATTGGTCAAGGCAGAATCATGAGGTCAGAATTTAGCCCCTAAATTAAAAAGAGGAGGGGTAACAGCCACTGTCTGACCTCAATAGAGAGCCAGGAGTAAAAAACAAGGTTTGAAGGAAGGAAAATAATAAAAAAACCTGAAAAATACTTAAAATCCAATGTTGAATTTGTACTTAAAATCCAATGTTGTATTTGCTGTTTTCATGTTAATAAAGTCTGATTTTCACAAGTTTAGCAAAGTAATAACACAGAATGATGAGGGAATATTTACTGATGGCACAGATGGAAATTAAATTGATATAAAATAGGTTAGAATTTTTTAAAGGCCTGGCAGTGGAGGAGCTGGGAATATTTAAAGTGTTGGGAGTGGGATATGAGCCTGGGGAAATTCAGCAGCGCCGTTCCTTGCTTTTGGAGTGCTCTTGCTTAATATTTTCTGTTAAGGCCTTGAAAGCTGCCAAATAGGAGGGAATTTACTGGTGGCACAAATTCAGGAAGCCTCAGCAATTCCAGGAAGGATCAGGATATCATGAACAACCAGGTGGCTTGGATGCAAGTCATGGATTAAATAGGATCATCCACCATAATAAGTCAATTGTGCGTTAAACGAGGACGTCACCTGGAGATGACTGGGAGATGAAAGATGCGGGAATTCTTGGGTGATCCCAGCTGGAATCCCTGTCAGGCACCTGATGGAGCATGGAAAAGGTGCAACACTGGGTGCATTTCCCCACCTGTGACTGAGGGACCTGAATTCCCACCCAAAGGATCGTGAGGAGATGAAAATAGAGAGAATATGAAGCCAAAAGGGAAGATTTAATAAAGAGGGAGAGCGGCTTTTCACACAGGCAAATGGTTATAGGACAAAGAGAAAATGGTTTTAAACTAAAAGAGGATTTACGTCATAATTTGGGAAGAAATTCTTCCCTGTGAGAGAGGGGAAACAATGGATTAAGTTGCCCAGAGAAGCTGTGGCTCCCCCATCCTTGGAAGTGTTCCAGGCCAGGTTGGACAGGGCTTGGAGCAGCCTGGGATAGTGGAAAGTGTCCCTGCCCATGGCATGGGATTAGAACAAAATGGTCTTGAAGGTCCCTTAAACCCCAAACCTTTCCATGATTCTAAAAGAAATGGGATTTCTTTCCCAAGTATAGACACACTCAACAGCAGGGAAGAATTGCCTGAGACAAGAAAAATGGTGGCACTAGAGAAACACAGTCCTTTCCTTCTCCATATAAACATTCCAGGTTTAGTGCCAGCCTGGGAGCTCTCAAGGCTGGAGAACTGATCCATGTTCATGACTGGAAAATTGGGATGGAGACACAGAAACATTGTTTGGACTGATTATAAGCAGTGTTTTTGCCAGACACTTGAGTGGAAAGGCTTTGTGACCTTCCCAGCAGTAACATTCCAGGAAAACCTTTAATCTTGTCAAGCCTTCAATGCCCACCTGTCCATCCAATGCTCCAATGTTTATCCATCCTGGATAGCTGCCCTGTCATCCAAGGATGTTGGGTAATGTCTCATTTGGGGTTCCAGATTAACAAATACCCCCCATAGCTAAAAATAAGAGTTTATGGACAGTGCTCAGCTCTGGGTACAGATGAATCCAGCTCTTCCACACTCCACTATTTTGGCAGTGTCAGTGCCCTGGCAATTCATATTGGGATAACTTCAAGATTTGGAGTGGTAGAAGTGGATGATGGAGGAAGAAGAGCCCAGGTAAGATTTCCACTGGTTTGAGGGTGAACTCAGCAGGTTTGAAAGTTATTCCACATGTGAGTGAGGTGAGACTAAAATTTACACCTTGCTTCTGCTGAAAGCACTCCCAGGTCTCATGGCAGCTCTGCCTGGATGGGGTTGGAGGAAGGTGACAAGGAAAATAAGGGTGACACATAAGTGGAATATTCACTTTGCTGTGATGTGTGGGATCTGTTTGCCTTAATATCCTATTAAACATATTGAAAGGCTCAGAGGGTTGGGACTGTACAGTTTGTAGAAGAGAAGCTCTGCGGTGACCTTAGTGCCCCTCCCAGTACCTGAGGGAGCTCCAAAAGAGCTGGAGAGGGACTTTGGAAAAGGGATGGAGTGACAGGACACAGGGAATGCCTTCCCCCTGCCAGAGGGCAGGGTTAGATGGATATTGGGAAAGAATTTTTCCCTGTGAGGGTGCTGAGGCCCTGGCAGAGGTTGCCCAGAGAAGCTGTGGCTGCCCCTGGATCCCTGGAAGTGTCCAAGGCCAGGTTGGGCAGAGCTTGGAGCAGCCTGGGACAGTGGAAGGTGTTCCTGCCCATGGCAGGGGTACTGGAACTGGGTGATCTTTCAGGCCCCTTCCAACCCAAACCATTCCATGATTCTGAACCTGATTTTGATGGAGCAGATAGGACCCTTCTCCTCTTGGGCTCCTCTTGGAGACACAGCCCAGTCAGTGGGGCAGAGCAGCACATCCACCCTTCACCAACCCCCTTCACAAAGTGTCTGCAGTGTCTCTTTGCCTCCTGCATCCCTGGCTGTCCCCAGGATGCTGCCTGCTCTTGATCCCACCGTTGGGTTGGAAAGAGGCAGCTGTGAGCTCTGCTTTAGCTGCAGGATTTGGGCTCGTTCATGTCGACATCTAAATCCCGGAGCCAACAAAGGTTTCCCCCGTCATTTCCGTGATGCAGAGGTGTCCCCTGGTTTTTATTTCGTGGTGAATCACCGGGGTGGTGGTGGCAGGGCATTTACCTTGGCGTAGCCACACGGTGTTGTGGCTTTGCTTCCTGGTCTGTTTGGGCTCCACCCTTGGCGTTTTGGGGCTCTTCACAGAAAGCGCGGTGAAATCTGTGCAGGGAAAGAGCCAGCTGTCCTGAACAGGTTGGATTAGATTAGATTAGATTAGACTAGACCAGATTAGACTAGACTAGACTAGACTAGATTAGACTAGACTAGACTAGAATTTTCAGTTGGAAGTGTCCTACAATGCCCATCCAGTCCAAGTCCCTGACCAATTCAGGGCTGACCAGAATTTAAAGCATATTCTGAAATTCAAATTCTGACAGACCTGAGGCATTGACCACCTCTCCAACAAGCTGTTCCAGTGTTGGACCACCCTCTTGGTAAAAAAATACTTCCTGATGTCCAGTCTATACCTCCCCTGGTGCAGCTTTGACCCTTTCCCACATGTCCTGCTCCTGGATCCCAGGGAGAAGAGCTCAGCACGTCCCTCTCCACTTTCCTTCCCCAGGGAGTTGCCATGAGTTTCACTCTAAGCCTCATTTTCTCCAAACTGGGCAAACCCAGAGCACTCAAGGCTGTTCCTTCCAGCCCTTCTCCAGCTTTATTGTCCTCATGTGGATGCATTCCAGGACATTCCCATAATTCCTAATTTGTGGGGCCCAGAATTGCACAGAATGTTTTAGGGGAAGCAGTGCTGGACACAGCAGGATAATCTCCCTGGACACAGCCCAGGATGTGGTTTGTCCTCCTGGCTGCCAGGACACACTGGTGACTCTTGTGGAACTCCTGTCAGATTCCTTCTGCAGGACTGGTTTCCAGTCCCTCCTCTCCCAGTTTATTTTGTGCCTGGTATTGTTCCATCTTAGGTGCAGAATCTGTCATTTAAACCTGTTAAATTTCCTCCCATTAATCATTAATTTTGTTCTCTTTCACAGCTGGGGAATAAACACCCATCCCAGACTCCATTTCCATTCTTTGCATCTTTTCCACTTTACACAAATGTCTCTGAGGATGAGACATTTCTCTACAACAGAGTCACAAAACTTTAGAGGAAAACAAACATTTCCAGCCTGGATATTAAGAACTCCTGCTGAGCATGGAGATTACCAATGTGCAGCCCTGGATGTGAGGATTTTCCATGGAACAGCAACAACCATGACCTGGGTTGAGGTAGTGACTGGTTGAGGACACTTTGAAAAGGGTTTGGACAGATCCGGTTTGGGAGGGAATGGTTCAGTCTGAGAACTCCTGAATCCATTTGGAAGAGGAGTTTCCTTCATCAGATTACTCAGATTTCTCCTGCCCCAGCAACCCCACAGTTCAATGCCACATTTTTACACAAAACCCTTCAGTGTCTCCAAACATCTTCAGCCTTTCGCTGTGCATCTCTACTGCAATAAATATTATTTGTTGGTTAAAACTGATATTGCATCTAAAAAATTGATGACCATGGAATCATGGAAATAGTTTATTTTGGAAAAGTTGTCAAAGATCCTCTCAACCAACTCCCTGCCACGGGCAGGGACAGAGATGATGAGGATGAATCTCTGGCACTGAAGCTGACTAAAAAAATGACCTGTGATTGTTTTTCCTGCCAAAACCCACTGGCTGCATCCAAACTGCCTCTGGGAATGGTCTTTGGGTTGTTTTAACTCCTCTGCCACCCCTAGGAATTGTTTGGGAGATCCTTGACCTCAGCCCATGCTGGTGACAGCAGGGATGAGGAACCTCCAGTGCCCAGAGGTGTCCACTGTCCTGGAACTGCAACCTCTGGGCCTGGGACCTGCTGATCCCATTCCTAAAAGGCCAGAAAAGTAGTAAGTTGTTTGTTTTTTGACTTCCATGATTTTTAAGGAGATATTTTTCTCACCCTTTATTCACCCTGCATTTCTGGGGGGTGTGTGGGTGTATCCCACCTCCGGTGCTTGTTAAGCAGGATCCTTACAGGGAATACAATGTGTTTCAGGAAGACTTGGGCTTGATTTATCCCAAAATGGGCTCAGAATTTGTACAGTAATGTTAAAAAAAAAAAAATCACAAAGGGACAATAAATTTTTGGGATAGCCAAGAAGTGAATACATTTAATTTTTTTTCTGGTAATCCAAGTGTCAGGGAATTCTCGATTCTTTTGGATACAGGTGACACCGATGAAAACCCTGCAAGAATTTCTGACAGGGACATGCTGGCAACGAATCCCTGCTTCCCATGGATACTGTGAATCAACAGATCTCCATGGCAAAGGCAAATATTTCTTTTCCTCATCAAAGGGATGAGGAGAAGCAGGGCAGAGCTGCCGCACTTGAGCACCTGATAACAGAACGTTTGCTGCAAAAACATCAAAGAAGATAAATTAATTGGCTGGGATTATGAAGGGCAGGGAAACAGCTGTCTTTGATAGTCCATGGGTGTGAGAATGTTGTTAAATGCTCTGTCATTTTACTGCAAGGCAGCTGGAGCCAGTCCAAAGGTAATGACTGGAAATGAGCGCCTCATTCATGACAAGGAATTACCATTCCCTGCCTCCTCCCTGCAAGAGCAAGAGTGGAAAGGGTTGTTTTCCTGATTGCTTTCTTTTAAATAAATCCCATTTTTATTTCAATAGTCAAATTCTGATGGCAAGTCTGCCTTTATTTTTCTAAATTTTCATCATTTCACGTGCAGAGGAACAGAATTGGTTGGGTGTGCTCAAATTGTCACATTTCAAGTAATGATTTGAAATCTTGGCCACACCTTCCTCTCTTTTAAATTATGGCAGTTGAAAAGGTGCAAAAAAAGTAGCCTTTTAAGCAGGATGAATGATCACCCTCCTCTTCATTAAAGAAATACTGGAGGTTACAGACAGAGATTACATCATTTTTTCTTGAATTTGCCTGTGAGAGCAGACAAATCTGTTATTTTTGCGAGTTCAAAGGCTGCTGCCAAATGTAAATCCAAAAGCAGACATCACAACTCATTTGGCACCTGTGTGTGGCACCACCCAGGCTTGTCCCTGCAAATAACTCACCACTCAGTGTGTGGTGACCCCTGAGGAGAACAAGTCCATCACTCCACTTTCACTCCCCTGCCCTGGGTGAAGCCTTCATTCCACAGATTCCCTCAAGGCCAGATTGAATCTGAATGAAAATAAGCAGAGAGGAAGGAGCAAAATGGGTTTTTTTTGCCTTTTCTGACTCAGCCCCACGCCTGTCACCTCTCTTTACGGGGAGGTGGTGACACTACCCCAGCCAGGGAGGGCCACCAGAAGAGCTGGGAAAGGTTCCAGGGCTGGGCCATGCTGTCTTTGAGTAATTCATGTGGGGAACCACTGGCAGAGGTGAGCAGGTGCCTTTAAATTCCAGTATTCCAGGCACAGAGGTTATTCCAGTGTCAGGGGTGAACTTGTCTGGTGTAAAAAATTCTGAGAAAGGCACATTACAAGAACTTTTTTACTGAGTTGATGGCTTTTAAGGTGATGTCTCCATAAAATGTGGATGAGAAATCAGAGAAGCCATAGAGGGAGGAGGTTGGGGTTGCAAGAGAATCTGAGCATCAAGAGCATCATCAGGTGAGTCAGAGCAGTACCTGTTTTGCAAAGAGTCCTGAAAAGGAGTTTGGAAAAGCATTGAGCTCAGGATAAGGCCAGAAATGAGGGATCAAGGGATCTCTGTCACATGGAGCTGTGAAGTGGCAGGATGGGAGTGGGAATAGTCAAGATGCCGTGGGATGAACTTGGCTTGTCCTGCATGAGAGGCAGCTGCAATTCACTGAGGGAAATTTTGCAAAGGGCAGGAATTTGGATTGATTTAGTGGTTATGATGCCTTAGGATTTAAGCTTTTATATTTTTCATATATTTTTTTATATATTCCTGCAAAGGGCAGGAACTTGGATTGGTTTTAGTGGTAATGATGCCTCAGGATTTAAGCTTTTACATTTTTCATATATTTTTAATATATTCTTGCAAAGGGCAGGAATCTGGATTGGTTTTAGTGGTAATGATGCCTCAGGATTTAAGCTTTTACATTTTTCATATATTTGTAATCCTGTAATTCTTTAGTGTATAACTCTCAAGTCCATATACAATGTCAGCTACTGTCTTCCCATTTTGGTCAGACACAACAATTCCTCTCCAGTCCTGGGCATCAGACACCTCACTGCCTCAGGCCCTGAGAAATGCAAACAAAAGTGAGTTGTGGGGGAGCAAACTTGGGGCAAATTACTTCATTACCTGAAGCTGTAATTAGATTAAACCCCAATATACAAATGGGCCCAACTTATGAAAGTCTAAAAACCCGTGACCCGTTGTCCATTTTTTTTGGGTGCAGCCCCTGGGTGGGCTTTGTCTGCCCAAGATATATTTGAAGAACCCATCAATAAATATAACTGCTTTTTATCCTCTTAATTTTGCCTGACCTCTGTTTTTAGGCAGCCCCAAAAAGCATCAGTTTGGCATCAGTTTGAGAAGAGGTGGAGGAGAGCTAACTGTTCTATTTGTCCCCAAAAAGCCCTTCATTGCACAGGTGCATGATTCAGAGCAGGAATGTGGCTGGGCAGGGCGGGCTGGGAGCGGGTCAGCCTTCCCCAGCTGACTCCAGTGAGATCATTTTTAGCCTCAATCTCTCCCCTGGCCCGTTAAAGTCACTATCTGAGCATCTCTGCATGTGTTGGGCCTGATAACATCTGAACAAGGCAGAGGAATGGAAATGCTGTGGAACTCGCCCCAGGCCATAAAGGAAATGTGGAGCACAGCAAAGAACTGCTGGTCCCTAAGCCCAGCTTATCCTCTCTACCCCACAGACTTTCTCCAGTGGTTTAAACCCAGTTTTTAATCAGCTGCTGCAAACCTGGGTTGATTTCAGAGGAACTTTTCCAGACTGGTAAAGGCACTGGATGTAAATTCTAATGTGCTGTAGGAAATACTGGGTGGCCTAATCCTTATCAACAGGGATGATGAATAATGGTTAATTGTACCAGGAGTAAAGAGAATTCATGAAGCCTTAGACTCATGGAATGGTTTGATTTGGAAGTAACCTTCAAGATCATCTTATGGGCAAGGACAACTTTCACTAAACCAGATTGCTCTGAGCCCCATCCAACCCAACCTGGGATACCTGAGTTTTTTGAAGACCCTGTCCTCAATTTTAGGCCTTTTCAGAAGTGTGGAGAGGACAAAAGAATTGATAAAACTGTTCAAGAAGCAACTTCCTTGGGCAAAATACACTCAGCCTTGTTTTTCAGATGAATATCGTGCTTGTGTGTCCTGCAGCAGCTCTCAGGATGTTTTATCAGCACCCAAAATGTAAATTATCACAGATTTCTGCACCAACAGAGCACGCTGGTGACAGAGGGTGCAGGGCAGATCAGAGGGACCTGACCCAGAGTCCTGTTGAGATTTGAGAGGGGTTTAAAGCAGGAGGGGAAACCAACCTTTCTGCCAAGGTGCAGACCTAGCCCTCAGGAAAACACCCTGTTCTCTTCCTGGTCCTGCCCTGGCCCAGCCCAGGTTCTGATCCGCAGCTGAGTCATTTATCTGCCCCAGTTCACCACCTCCTTGCCCTTCCCAGAAGTCAGAGGATTGTTTTTGAGGCTGCTATGTTGGTGGCCTGGATGGAGTGTAAGGTTTGGGGGTTTTACAGGTGCTGTGCCAGGTGCCATCAGTTCCACAGGGGGCTCCTGCTCACAGTTCTTTCCTGTTTCTGTCCCAGTCTTGGCCTCTCCCAGCTGCACCTTCTCTAAACTATCTCAGCACCAAATCATGGAACCCCAGAATACCTTGGGCTGCAACCCCCCCACCATGGACAGGGACACCTTCCTTTATCCCAGGTTGCTCCAAGCCCTGTCCAGCCTGGTCTTGGACACTTCCAGGGATTCAGGGGCAGCCACAGCTTCTCTGGGCAACCTGTGTCAGAGCCTCCGCACCCTCCCAGGGAACAACTCCTTCCCAATATCCTGTCTAACCCTGTTCTCTGGCAGTGGGAAGCCATTCCCTGTGTCCTGTCCCTCCATCCCTTTTCCAAAGCCCCTCTCCAGCTCTCCTGGAGCCCCTTTTGCCACTGAAAGCTCTACACAGAGCCTTCCCTTCTTCAGGCTGTGCAACCCCAACTCTCTCTGCCTCTCCTTCTAGGAGAGGTGCTCCATGACATCCTACCCGTGCAACTTCCAGGTACTTCCACAGAGAGGATTTATCTCTAGGCAAATCCAGATGAGAATCACTCAGTGGTCAATCCTGGACTCCTTCAGAGCAGAAACTGGGAGAAGAAATCATCCCTTGAGCCTCTGAGTGTTAAGGCATTGGGTCTCAAACACCAGAGCTTGGGAAAGCCATCTCTTGGCTCTGGGAAGAAACTCCTCAATTACATGCTCAAAAAGTAGGCAGCATTGCCATGGGACCAAAATGTTAAACTAGAGCTGAACAGCTCCCATTTATGCTCTTCTATCTTACTTTTGCGGACAAATTCCCAAAATTTCCATCCCTGGAAGTGCTCAAGGCCAGGTTGGATGGGACTTGGAGCAACCTGGTCTGGTGGAAGGTGTCTCTGCCCATGGCAGGGCAGTGGAACGAGATGATCTTCAGGGTCCCTTCCAACCCAAACCATTCCATGATTTTAGGAATGTGTTTGACCACTCCAGAAGCTGGAAGAGGCTGTGTCACCCAACTTCCCTGAGGACTCCAATGGCTCTGGTGCCACCATGCCTTGGCCACTTAAATTCCCAGTCTCCAGAAAAGACCACTGCAGCCAAATTGCTTGCTGGGAATGGCCTCTGGATGTGGACATGCCCAGGGATTGTTTCAGAAAATGCACACAGGGACATCCTTGCAGTGCAAGGAGAGGATTCCCTGGAATGGAGAGTTCATGGAGTTGGTCACCCATGCAGAAAACAGCTTGACTGGAAGACCTACAGGTGGATGAGCTCCTTTTCAGGGATATGACTCAGGAGGTTTGGAAAAGCCAGAATAAATCACTGCACTTGTCCTATATCCTCCCTCCACCAATAACCAGATTGGATTCCTATAAACAAGGTGGCTCATTCTTGATTTCCTCTGGGGAAACCCCTTCCCAGCTTCCTACAATTAGCAGCTTCCTCACAATTAGCCTCTCATCCCGAGGATGTACATGCTTTTCTCTTTCACAACAGCAGACTGGTGTTATTATCTCCTGACATCCCTTTGACTTCGTCCCAAATGGGATTTTGACCCTTGTCCCATGGCTATGGATCCTCCAGGTGACTCATCCCCCCCCAGGGCAATGATTCCCTGTTATTTCAGCCTGTGGATCTTCACATCCTTGGCAGCTCCAGTAGGTTTTAAGGTTGAAGAGAGGGATTTGGGGCTCTTGGCTGATCTCCCTCCCCTTTTAATCCTCCAACCACTGCTGTCCTGACTTCACAGATCCTTAAATCCTGTTCTCCAACCCAGGTCTCTCCCAGATTCACTCTCCATGTTTTCCTCCTTGGTTTTTTTTTTACCAGATCTCTTCATGTGGGTGTAGCTTGGAAAACCCCCAGAGTTTCTCTCAGACCTCTTTGTATGGAGCTTTTCCTGCTGCCTTTGCAAGGTGGGAACATCTGAGTTTATATCCATAAAATAAATCAGCTGGAGAAGGCACGGAATAACTCTGAGTCTATAGCCACAGAGAGGGGCTATTACTGTACATGAGAGATGTTAAAGAGTCTGCCTTGTACTCAGGCACCTCGTGGGTGCTGTTCAATCTCAAACCACTGGCCTTGGAACACTGGTCCAGCCCATCCAGATCCCTCTGCAGAGCTTCCTGCCCTCCAGCAAATCAACATCCCACCCAACCTGGTGTCATCCCTGAACTTCCAGAGGGTGGTCTTGACCTCCTCATCCAGGTCATCAATAAATACATTGGACTGACTCCAATACTGATCCCAGAGGGACACCACTGGTGACCAGAAACCAGCTGGATGTGGCACCACTCTGTGCCTGGAATCCAGCCAGGCTTAAACCCAGCCAAGAGTGCACATTCCCAAGCCCTGGGCTGCCAGTTTTTCCAGAAGAACATCATGGGAAGGAGCACCACAGGCTTCCCAGAACTCCAGGGAGATAAATCTACAGCCTTTCCCTCATCCTCTGGGGAAGTTACCTGGTCATAAAAGGGACTTCAGGTAACGTTGCACAGCAACAACCTGGGCTGGACATTGGCCAGACATAAAACACTGACCTGCTGTGGGCAGAAATAGATGACTGAGTGATAGACACAGTTGGTGGAGAAATAACTTTATTTTAGGTGTTTTGCAGATAACATGAAGGCACATTTCCTTATCTGGTAGCACTGGAGCTTTGCAATGAGATTAAAGCAGAAGCCATCATATGGCAAAGAGCTGCCATCAGCTCCCAGGGTGCTGGGTGCCCAACACACCTCACTGCTCCTGGTTACAATTCCTGTTATTAGAGGAGTGCTCCAAGACTTTCTGTGGTCATGGGAGGCATCTTGGCTCCTCAGAATTTGCTGTTGAGGATGGTCCAGAGCACTCCAGCTGCTATCCCCCCGGCCAGCCCGTAGCTGGACCTCACGCTGCCCGCGGCGTTGGCGTTGCAGAGCTCACTGCTGCAGCAGGAGATGTTCCTGTTGCCCACGTTGAAGTCCTGGTAGGATGGTTCACACGAGGCATCACATCCCTTGCTGATGATGCTGAAGAGCCCCACGACCCCTGGGAGGAAAGCAGGACCATTATTAGAAGGATTCAGTACAAGACAAGCCTCGTGGAACTGAATAAGGGATGCTGTTCTTATCTGAGCTCCTTCCGCGGGACAAAAATCGGAATCACGGAATGGTTTGGGTTGGAAGGGGCATTCAAGATCATCTCGTGGGCAGGGACACCTTCCACTAGGCCAGGCTGCTCCAAGCCCTGTCCATCCTTGGACAATTCCAGGAATGGGGCAGCCACAGCTTCTTTGGGCCTCACCACCCTCAAAGCAAGGAATTTCTTCTTAATTTCCCATCTAACCCTGCCCTCTCTCATGTGAAGCCCAATCCCAAACATCTTTGTGGCACAGAGCCTTTCAACACCTGGGAAATTATGGAAACAGCTATTCCCATTTCAGATGGCACAACAGTTATTGTTTGATTTGTTTCTGAGAGGCACAGCCCATTTTTTTGGCCGTTTTTGGCAACTGCTGGCTGCCAGCAGATTTTGACCTCCAGGACATTCGATCCATTCTCTTCCAGGAGATCTAAAATCCATTCTGGGCACCAAATCTTTGCCATGTGCAACAAAAAACAAAGAGTTCTACAACATCTTGGCTCTCCTGCATGTGACTGTCATGGATTTGCACATTTCCAACCGGGATAATTCCTACTGGAGGTATCACATCTACTGCCTGACAGAGAGGAGCTTAAATGTGGCACTGATGGGTTTTGTGCCCCAGGTCTAAGAGCAACTCAGCTGTTGGCACAGATCTGGACAGGGCAAGCCAGATCTAGAACAGGAGGATAAAATCCTAATATTTCAAGTTTTCCGACAGACACAGAGATGAAATTTTGTCATTTTCATTGATTTCACCTCAAATCAGCGCCTCCTAGCTTCCCAACCAGGCTGGACCAGGCTCCCATTCTAATTCATGTTTGCAAATATTGCAAAAAATTAACTGTTGCCCTTGCAAGAAAAATAATTTTTGGTGCTGTGAAAGAGAAATAAACCTAATTGTGCACAGGTGAAAGACATTTGCACACTGAGGTTTGCTGGCCCAAACCACCTGGTGTTTCCAGGCTGGGTGAGCCTGGATGGGACACCTGGGGCTGGGAAGAGGTTTGGCTCCAGCATCCCAACTAGGACATTTTCCACCCCTGCTTTTCCTTACGGATCACGTCTGTCTTGCACACGTCGCTCTCTCCACACGTCTTCTTCGTCTGGCACTTGGAGTTGCTGAGCTGGGAGGTGCAGCTGTAGCACTGCAAAGATGAACCTGCAAGAGACCAGGAGGGGTTAGGAGAGAAATCAGGGAATAATGGAATGGTTTGGGTGGGAAGAATCATCAAGTTCCACCTCTTTGCTGTGGGAAGGGACAACTTCCAGTTGAACAGGTTGCTCCAAGCTCCATCCAGCCTGGACTTGGATACTTCCAGGGATGGGGCAGCCACAGCTTCCCTGGGTGGCCTGATCTATTCTTTTACCACTCTCATTATAAAAAGTCTTAATTATTGTTAACCTAAATCCACCCTCTTTTAGTTCTAAAAAATTACCCTTCATCCTATCCCAACAAAAAATTACCCTTTATCCTATCCCAACAGGACCTCTTAAAAATTTATCCCCAACTCTCCTGGAGCTTCTTCAGGCACTGAAAAGGGCTCTGAGGTCTCCCCAGTGTTTTCTTTTTTCCAGGGTGAACACCCCCAGCTCTCCCAGCTCCAGAGGAGAGAGGCTCCAGCTCTCAGAGCATGGAGACCCCCATGGGGACCTGGGGATCTTCAAAGGAAGATATCTCCACTGCTTTGGGAAAAAATTGTGGTTTTTTTTCTTTTTTTT